>CM076447.1:33802976-33847976 GCA_038419695.1 Scomberomorus guttatus | reverse complement strand
ATCCCACTGTTGACTAGAGATTTAGAGGAAAAATGTCAGAGGAAATGTCAATTTCTACCTACCATCTTCGTTTGACTTTTTATTACTGCTTAAAGGACAAATCTCCTTCAAGACTCATGGGTACTTTCAAAACAGCAGTTAGGGACACTTTTTTTTTTCATTTTGTTGACTGATGGTTTATTTATCCTATTACTGCTTCTAGTTTTAGATACTCCTACTCAAAGAGTAGCGTCTTCTTTCTAAACCTGACATTTTCTGCTGATATTCAACATCATACAACAAAAAACCCTTTTTGAAGACCCTTTCTCCACTGCTGTAGAAACAATATACCAGAATGCAATGCAGCCACATCATGTGCATATTTATTTAAAGTTGTGGCTGTCCCATGGTAAACAATTACTTGATTTGATAGGTGTATTTACTCATAAACCTATTCTTGGTACAAAGCAACAAATCCATTTCTTTTCTCGAGGTTGTCAGAAATCAGATTTTAAGTTAGAAGAAAATATGCTTCTTATTGCAGATATTTGATCTATTTTTGAGGAGTTTGTTTTATGAGTTGACTATTTGTATTAACTAAAGAGTTTATGATGCAATTGGTCATTTTGCTTTTAATAAAGCCATGACTGATTCGTGCACATCAAACTGCACGGGAATTTCAGTCACCTAAATAATAACACTATCCATCTGCTTCACTGTTTTATTATCTTCAATCTTCTGGAGCCCTTAGAGCAACCCTGGAAACAAATACAATCTTCAGCCATGAATTAAAGGAGTGGTCACTGGGCTGCGATATGATCAAGAACTACTTCCTGCATCTCTCAACAACTGTGCCAACATTCTATCAGTCTGCCTCTGAGGCCAGAGGTCTGCTCAGTGGCCCGTAGAACCAGCCGAACACTGTGGTTGTACTGGGCAGCTCCCAGTGTGAGGGCATGGAAGTGTGAGAATGTGAAGCGGGGCAGTTCTACAGCTGAGCATGGATCTCAGCTCACTACCCTTTGATAAGTAGAATATAAGAAAAAATCCTTTACACACACACTCGACTTCTAACATCATCTCAGAATTGCAGTGTGAATGCAGATAGGGGCTACTGTGGCGCTGCCTCTGCACTTCTTTTCTCTCTCCCAGCTCTCGTCTTTCCTCCTCGTCTTTCATTTGTTCCCTGCAGAGTTTTCCATTGGTCATTCTTGCTCTCTCTCTCTCTTATGTCCCTCACCACCCCTCTCAGTTTTCCTCTCTCTGTGTGTTTGCCTCTCTGTCTCTCTTGGTGACAAGGTTCAGTAGAGCGTATTCTCACTGGCCACTGTAACACTCCAGTAATCCAGGGAATGTTCACAAACACACACACATACACACAGACACAGACACACACACACAGACACAGAGACACACACACACACACACATTAAAAAGAAAAAAAAAAGTTTAAAAAAAGTGCCAGGATGCACCACTGTCACTGTCAATCGTACCTGACCTAAGTGTGTGTGTGTGTGCAGTGCCAGTCTTTTTTGGAGGGGGCAGCTCATTTAAAATAGTGATTTTTAAATTGAATTAAATAATTGAATAAAAAAACCAATAATATATAGATATATATATATAGATATAGATCCACACACACATACATGCATATATAGACATATACACATATACGTGTGTGTGTGTGTGTGTGTGTGTGTGTATACATATATATATATATATATATATATATACATACACACATAAGTAGAAATAAAACAAAAATAGCCAAAAAATATATAAAAAACCTATACAACAGACTTTCAATAAGCAACATAAATAAACATTTCATGTTCGAAAAGGAGTAGGAAGAAGCAACATGCTTGTCTAGTCCTACTCTTATTCTATAAATCAGTCAATCAATCAAGATTCACATAGTCCAACTATCCACCTCAGTGTCCATCATACACAACTAAACCTCTTCATACATAATCAAACACTACTAAATCAAGAATGTGAAAAAAAGAAAGTCAATAACAACGTCACCATTAGCGAGTGTTACATTCCCGTTCCTCATTTCTGTACCTCACAATTTAAAAAAATTTTTTTTTGGTGCATCTTTTTAAACTATGTGATATTTTTATTCTGTTTTATTTTGTCATCCAGACCATTCCACAAAGTCACCTCACAAACTGAAATACACATACATTTAAGATTAGTGTAAACACAATGTTTCAGATTTTCCTCTTAAATTATAACCACTCTCTCTGTCTAAGAACAATTTTTTGTATGTTACCCGGAAGAAAATTGTTTATTTGTGGAGTCTTAAATTCCATCAGATCCATGAACTTCAAAACATGTGGCTTTAAAAACAGGGTCTTAGTGTGTTCATGATATCCTACATTGTTTACTATCCTTATGGCTCTTTGTTGTAGTATGCATAATGAGTGTAAGTTGCTTTTATACGTGTTACCCCATACCTCCACACAGTAATTCAGATACAGTAAGGCAAGTGAACAATACATAAAGAGTATAAAATGCTGTATGATCCAGAATGTGTCTGGTTTTTCCCAGAACTGCAACGCTCCTTTCCAACTTTGCTCACACATATTTTATATGAGGTTTTTAGCAGATTTTGTGGTCTAATATCACACCCAGAAATGTATTTTCATATACTCTTTCCATGTTAACATTGTCTATCATCACTTGTATGTGAGTGTTTATTTTACTATTTCCAAACAGCATAAATTTAGTTTTGTTGAAATTTAATGATAATTTGTTTGTCAAACCACATTTTTAACTTACTCATTTCTGTCCTGACCACCTCCAAAAGCTGCTGCAAATTTTTCCCCAGAACAGAAAATATTGGTGTCATCCACATTTTATCATTATGTAAATGACATCAGGAGAACAGCCTCATCTATTCTGATTGGCTGCTGCTCCCATATCCCTGTGTGTGTGCGTGTGTGTGTGCGTGTGTGTGTGTGTGTGTGTGTGTGTGTGTGTGTGAGTGTGGGTTCAAAATGAGGCAATCAACAATAATTGTTTCCTGTGAGTCTGTCTCTCATCTTGTCCGTTGAGAGGTGATGTCAAAAAGTCACTGTTAATTTGATGCATCCTCCCTCTGTGTGTCCATGTGCGTGTGTCTTTGTGTGTTTAACATAGTCAGAGCCTTTCCCTTGAATATGGAGCACCATTGGCACTGGCAGTCACCACTGTCACCTACATTAAAACAGCTGCTGTTTTTGGAAGCTTTTAAGGCCAACCAGAGCCAAATGTTCATAGACTCTGTAGTGTGACAGTGTAGACCTGTCAGTTTAAAACGAAATGATTCTGCATTTTCCTGTCTTTAATCATTACTGCCTTTATTAGTTCATTTATCATTAAAGAGATGTTACACTGATGTTACACATCAACGTCAGTTCACGCACCATGACAGGTAAAAAACAGTTGTATATCTTTTGTGGCTCCAGGGGAGCTCTCTGGAGTCTGAGAAATTTGCTCAAGTGACATCACCCAGGTTAACTTGGTTTGGAGTAGAATGAGACTGACTGAGAGAGTAAGAGTGTTTCATTTGAAGGATTTTTAGAGGCCCGTATAGAGGCTTGAAGAGGTTTAAGTATTAAATGTTTCTAGTCAGTGGACCTTACTATATCTGTATATATCTCTCTCTATTTGAGTACTAGAGCTTTTTCTTTTTCTTAATCATCTTGTGACCCATCAGATTTATTTAAATTTCAGTTTTACTCTCACATAACTCATACATAATTACAGAAACATGCAATGACTAATGAAAAAGCATTGTCTACAATCTTTGTCTGTGTGCTGAAGGACGTACTTTTCTCCACCCGAGGGCGGTACGTGTGTAATATATTCGGCTTTACCTGGTAGCCCCTGATTTGTTGACACTGCATTCTGAAAATAACTAGATCTCGGGCTGAAAATTTTACGTCCATGAAATGTTGCCAGATTGGGCAATTTTCCGCCCAACTGCTGCTTCCTAACATTTACCCCCTGAGGGCAGGCAAAACGTACACAGATTGTTATGGTACTGTGGTGATAATTGTAAAGTGAAAGCAGTTGTTAAGCGGCCACCAAAAGATACTTTTTTAAACTTTTAGAAACCGCTAGCCTAGCCACTAGCAGCTGGCTCTCTGCTACATTGTATGACGCATGCTCACGGTCAAGTTACACGGAACCCCACCGAGTGGAAAATTCACACCATGCCACTGCGTGACACTATGGGAAAATCTTATATATTAAATATTAGGTATTATATAAGTATTATAGCAATAGTATAACAGGTGAAACCGAAACCGATCAAACCATAAGTAAACAGCCAAATTACAACAATTCAGCAATTGAATTTCTAAGCATGCCCATATGTGCTTTTGTGTGTGTGTTTTTGAGTATTGTTTCCCCAAAATTTCAGCTTCTCTTTATCAGCTCTCCTCTGAAGGAATGCCCTGCTGTATGCGTGCGTGTGCGTGTGTGTGTGAGTGTGCACGTGAGCGTGCACGGGTCAGCTGTGTTGATGAGATATTCAGTAAGCGCCAAACCATGAAATATCAATTATGCAAAAGTCTTGTTTGTATTTGTCCGTCCAAAACTCATCCAAGACGGCTGTGAGAATGCCGACAGAAAGGCATAATGACGCAGAGAGCGGATTAACACACGCTATTACAATGGTTTCAAATGCCAAACAGAGCAGAGTCATGCAGATATGAAGACCTGCATGTGCAGTTATCATGGCCCTCAGTGGCCTGTACAAACCTCACACTGCTAATTTTGTAATTATTCTGCTGTAATTAACAACGGCCATTGTCCTCTAATAAGCATGTTTGGAATGTTTACTGTCTGAAAAATGAGGCTTAAACAGATGTGAGTGACGCCATAGATATATATTCTGTCTTGTTTTGTTTTTTTTTTGTTTGTTTGTTTTTGGGTTTTTTTAGCTGCTAATGGCCAGTATCTTCAGCATTTTTTTTTTTTTTTTTTTTTGCAGAACCTAAATTTTCTTCTGGTCATGAACAGCCTCTGAAAACAGCATATGGACTGCTCTAGGAGTTTGAAATGCTGAAATACTGAAAACTGATATTTTGTAAATGAAGTGCATATTTTTAATTTAGTGGTCTGGTCTGAGGTTATACGAATAGAAAATGAGAGTTGTCTGTTGGAATAAAAAGAGAATTTGTAGGAAAGGTGGAACGGCAGGGAAAGGGATTGATCAGGCAACTGAGAAAGGGAGGGACTTCTGACAATATGGGAATAATGAGAGTAATGATTTTAAATGCCTTGTTTACTAGCTCTCTCTCTCTCTCTGTCTCACTCACTCACACACACACACACACAGCATCTTTCTTTTCCTTCCTGTCCCTCTCTGTCTCTTTCTTCATCACTTCTTCCATCTAGCTGCCCCTCTTACTATTTCACTCTCTATTAGTTATTATCTTCCTGTTTTTTTCTCTAACCCTCTCTCTTGCACTCTCACCATCTTTCTGTATGAATTCTTCACACCCTCTGTTTCTCTTCTGCGCCCCTCTCTGCGCCTGCCTTTGCCACAAACAGATTATTCCAAAGAGGCAAAATCACAACACTATACAATTCTCCTTTATGTTTATTATTGAGGTCGTAGTGGGTGGTGGTGGTGTACTGGATTGCATTACATTGAATGGTGTTCCTAAAATGTTGTCCACCCCGTTAACATACATGAGGAGGGCAAAATATTAGGAACACTTTTCAATATAATGCACTCAATTATACCTCAATAATAAACATAATGTAGAATTATCACATTTCTGACAATGTCAACAAAAACTGAAAATGTATAAGCTTCATAAATGTAGAATTTATGGCAGAGCTGTTGTGTTGGATTACATTAGATTGCACAGTTGTACCTAATAATGTGGCTGGTGAGTGTATAGTGTATCAATCAGCAGCTTAAACTGAAAGAAAATGTATGCTTTTAAAAGCCTCCAAAAAATAAAATATAGAGTTTTATATATGTATATATGTACTGAATATATATTCTTGACCATCCACAATGTAATTACACTTATTATGATTACAAAATAAATGTCAAATCTGTAATGTGAGAAAATCCATTCATTTTCAGCTCTCATTCAATTTCATGGAGATTAAATTACATTCCTCATAATTTAAATATTGTAAACACAAGCATGAGACTTTCTTGGCTTTATTACCTCTGCAGTCACACTAGTGACAGTAGAATGGGAAGACATGCAATGATAAAAAAACAAACACCTTCAGTCTCTGACTGAGAGGTTGGTTCATACGAACTGAACTACAGATGAATTGAGGGTTAAACCAAGTCACACTCACTGTTTGCACTCTGATTGCTCATATTCAAACTTTGATTGAAGAACAGTCTTTTGACAACACGATGTGAATGTATGACACAAGTGCCTCTATCAACTGAGTTTATCCAAAATTTAAATTTCAAATGACTTTGGAGAATTATCCTACTCACACCATGACCACTCGCTCTTGTCTTCTTTCATATTTTGCTTGTGTTTATTAATATTTTTAGGCATTCAGAATGAAAGCTTTCAGCAAGCAATATCTCTCTTTTTCTGCCAACACCTGGAAATGGAACACACTCACTCCAGTCCATTAATTAACATGCAATAGAATCATTATCTCACCGCTCCAGCTCAGACCAAACTGGCATTGGAAAAGAATTTCCCATTCCAAAACATTTATGAGCCACCACATCAAGGTTACACTAATAATGTAGTGCTATGTTGCCATCCTGTGGAGTTCAGAGGAGAAAAAAAACCTGCATCTGTTCATGCTGAACTGGATGACAACATAAATTTAGAAGAATGATGTAGTCTCAGAGCTATGTGGGCATACAAGGCTACACATTACTCTGTGCTTTTCAACCTGCTGCATACTAATCAAGATAAAGCTGTCATGCCAAGAGATTCTAAGCATGCAGTTGCTGCATTAGATTCAGCATTTCAAACAGAATATCAAACAGCTCTACGTACAGTGTATAAAAAAAATCACTTTTTATGAGGCATAGCTTTAAACAAAAGCTGGACCAAACTGTAGAGGAAGACCTTGAAAACAATATTAAAAGGGTGTTTCCACAGCAGGAATTTCCCCAGGGAACCAAGAAACTTTTGAGGAACTCAGGAACTAAACCTGGTTTCAACTGGAGGAAGCAGGGGCTAGGTTTATTTCCTATAGCATAGTTACAGGTGCTAAACAAGTCTCTGCTCTGGGGGTGGTACTTTCCAAAAGTACAAGATTGATTAGATTGGATGATTCAAACATTCTGGTATAGATATTAGGTCAAGGGTTCTAACTTTAACAACAAAGTGAGGTTTCCTGCCTCATTTAAAAAGAGTATTAGAGAGAATGCGAGAGCATGAGCGATTATGTTCTAAAGCAGAAATAAATAACCATCAAACACCTAGTTCCTGAGAGTAGTTCCTTTCTTTGGTTGAAAAAGGGCTTATGAGTCGACAGCCACACTAGCAGCTCAGTGAGCCTGTACTTCATGCTAAATAGTAACAAATTATGAAAATGTTAACATGCTGATTTTTAGCAAGTAAAGGATACCATGGTAGTCTACTTAGTTTAGCATGTTGGCAATTACAGCTGAGGCTGATGGGTATGCCATTAGCTTTGCAGATATTCATAAACCAAAGTATTGGATGAATTGAAATTTTGAATGATGATGTTAGAAGAAAATTCAGGGGATCACCGAAGTGATTACAATTTATATTGTGCTGTAGAACATGAATGTATGTACCAAATGTCATAATAATCCTTAGCTATTCAGACATTTTGCTCTGACATTTTGCTTGTGGGGCTAGAGAAAATTTCACCAAGGTCATTTGGAACCATGGATGTCTGTATCAAATTTGTGCTAATCCATCAAGTAGCTCTGGAGATAGTTTACTGGACAAGTGAAAAATATGACCTGCAGATGGCACTAGAGGAAAAAAGTCAGGAGGTCAACAAAGTCATGAGGTTTCATCCTCTGGGGACCATTAATGTTTGTACAAAATTTCATGGTAATCTAACTGATTTTGACCAATTACAAGTGATCCCTAGTGGTTAAAAAACCTTACGTCAAACCTCATACTGGAAATGCTGAATGCTCTCAGAGCTAATTCAGTGTCTGATTAGAATCCACCCAAAGCAGGTCAGTGCAGTTGAAGACAGATGATCTCCTGCCACTCTCTCACTAATTTGAGAAGGATGTACTGTATGACACCATTTACACCTGTGACTGAGATCCAATCACAATGTGAGCCATGCCACCTACAAAAGTGGCCTGGCAAATCCAACCAAATTCTGATTGCATGCCACATGCATTCACATTTTACATTAAAAAATGTCATTTCTTATCCAGAGGAGACTGCCAGATACAGATCACACTGGAATGTCATGTATAAACTTCCATCTTGCTCTTACTTCCATCCAGATACATGTCTTTCTCTTGACTTGTCTTGTCTTCTCTCTTCATGTCTGTCACACACACGCAGGTTAAAAAGAGAAACCATCCATTAAGTGCACTTAAGATGACTTATTGTCATTGTTTCTATTAAGTCAGGCAGTGAAGAATCTCAGAAGCAGGTGCTGTTCTACTTATAACCTTTAAAAGCCAAGAGATATTATAACGTCATTATTTTCATTTTCCTCTTATAATAGGTTAATTGAGACAAATATTAAAGAAATGAGATTCATGTCTTTTCATAATGAAAAAGTGCCATTAGAACACCTTTAGAATAATAATTCCAGTCGACTGGTGACACCCAAGTGTGTGTTTAGTTTTGATTAAAAGGTGACTTATGAGAGCTGAATTTTTCTTATTTAATTTTCACATTAAAATATGGCCAGTTTCCTCTTTAACCACATCCCTGTTGTCCTCTGTCACTTTACAAACAAATTGAAAAAATTTCTAGATAGCACTGAGGGTAGATATAGCATCCTCTCTTTTTCCAACAGTTTCATTCCATTGTGTGCTCAAACCAACAAGTCCTCCAAATTAAACATCAAAATACAATGTTGGTCCATTCCCTCCAGAATGACGCACCGAAGTGTTCTCTAATCTGACACCACAATGGTTAAGGTTTGGTTATGTTTAGGCACAAATATCATCATCATGGTTTGCATTCATATTACTACTTTGTTAAAGGTTAGGGGGCCTTCATTGTCATGTTACAATAATAACTTGGTTAGGATTAGGGAGCAACCATAGTTAAAAGAAACCAACTTTGACTGTAGGGAATGGGAAAGGAACAGTGGTCTCCAGCTTAAAGTCCAACATTTTGCTGATGCATCCATCCACCTTGACCTCCACACTGTGCGGACTTTGTAGCTCTATAATAATGTCACACTACTTCCTCCTTTGCTCTGGACAGACGAGTCATAATTACTACAGCTGCTAGAGGGCTGTGTCACTTGAACATGAACATATATCATTTTTGGACATTTACTTACGACTAATGGGTCATTTTTCTTGGAAGGACACACGCACAAAGTTTCTAAATATCTCCTTGCTGATATTATAGGGATTTAAAACTAAAACTGTTTGTTTGCATCTTAAGCAAAGGTGTCAAGGCTGTCTTGTCTAATATCCATGCTCGTGGAGTGGTCAGTTGGTCAGTGAGTCAGTCAATCCACCACTTTGGTCCGGAAAGAAATATGGAAGGCTCAGCATGACATTCATCCAGGTGTCCAGAGGATGAATCCTTGTGATTGTGATGGGCACCTGACTTATCATCTGGCTCCACCAGGAGGTCAACGTTCTCACTTCCACTTTCAACTCAGTGAAATATCACTCCATTGATCAGATGGAACGTTTAGTACAGACATTTGCATTCCCCAGATGAATACTAATGACTTTGGTGATCCTAGTGCCACTAGCTGGTTGGCATTTGTGGTTTAGAGTGAAATGATTTGACAACTTTGGTACATTTATGGTCTCTGTTAACTATTGTGATCCCCTGACCCTTCAACTTGGGCCATCATCAGGTCCAATACTTTGGTTTATCTATCTAACAGACTGGTTTTCTTTACAATAAACAGATCTCTTTGTAGACCCTTTATTCCAGAGCAAGATACAGTATCTTGACACATACTGGCCATGAAATTTGGTGGGGAGATTCATGGTTGCCAGAAGAAGTTTCTAAATACTGTTGGTGACCTTCTAATCTTCCTCTAGTGCCAACATCACATCACTGTCCACAAGAAATATCAAAATCTAATGTGCAGATTGCCATGCTTCCAGCAGGATGAAACCTCCCTATTGTGGACACTTCATAGCTGTAACTCTGTTCATAGGCTGCCTGCCTTTGAACGCATTTCAAGACCAAACATGTCAGAATGGTTTGACAAGGTAGTCTCATTTCAAAGGCCCCTCCAAACATGACCTTTCTTTGCCTGAATTTGGAGGACAGAACTGGTGTATCTTCCATTGCCGATGTAATGTTTTCAGAAAGTCCTCATCAACTCAAAAAGTCTGGAAGTATCATGTCACCAGTCACTGGCAAATATATCAAATCAACTGGACCAAGAAAAGAGCTGATTCAGAATAGAATTAATGGTAGCTAGGCATAAACTCTACTTTTTTAGCAGCCTGGGTAAGTTGTTACACACACACACACACACACACACACACACACACACACACACACACACACACACACAATGAAAGAAAAATGGAAGTTTCTTGCAAAGTTAGATGTTTGTATCCTCAACAAAACACTTGCTCTTTCTTGCTCTGTAACTTCCCCTTGTTTTATATAAGAAAGTACAGTCTCCCAAAACCCATTCATCTCAAGCGAACCAGCTTTCTTGCTGTTTTCTACAAACAGTCATAATATGTTGATATAAAGGTCAATATATCTACCTCTGGGTCACTTTCAGTTGAGTGTGGTTGGGCGTATGTTACTGTTTTCAACTGTTATCAAAGTCAAATCTTGTCCAAATAATGTTTTGTCAAAGGCTTAATTGCATTTTGCATTTGTGTGGTTCACAGCCACCCTTTAACTGCACTTTATATCCTGGCTCCTCAGTGGCCCATTGTGTCTATGGATCATAAGCTTGGCTTTGAATCAGCATCAAACAGCGCAATCTCCTTCTCTAAAAATCAAGCCATTTCAAAGAGAACTGCTTCTCCATGTGCCATACGGAAAGGTACTGGGTTTTCTGTGGAAATGTTGGCAGGAAATATTGTCAAAGAAAGCAGGGCTCATTTTAACAATGACTTACCATTTGAGCCACATCAAAACCATATCAGTGTTTTCAATCATCTGTGTGTTGCCAAGCTGGCACTTCAGGACAGCATTGTATGTCTATATATCAGAAAAAGTCTGCTTTTTGTGACCTACATCAAAGCAGCCCCCTTCTTCTCAAAAAAAATGAGGAATTTTAATGATAACTTTCTTGGTTGTGTGGCTCAGTGCCATGTTGAGACTCTGTGTAATTACTAATAGCAGATACAGAGTACCAGGAGCATGATTCTCTGCCAATCTCACAGGCACCACTCTGGGCATCGTGTGCCATATCACACAGGCTTCTCATTTCTGATTCACATCAAAGCCACCAATCCCCGCTTCTCCAAAAAAAGAAATATGTCACTGTGGTGAGTTTTGAATTAGCTATGGCCTGAATGAAGACATTTATCAACACATTTTACCACTGAGTAGACATTTGAACGAGATCAAAAACAGCTCAGTGTTTGGCATTGCCCATCAAAAGTAAACCGGTGCCTTGGTAGCCATTATGTGAGCAGTATCGCACAGTTACATTCTGCCCACTGAAATCAAAGCTGTTCGACTCCAACAAGCACCTAGAATGAACAAGAAGCCACTTGCAGGGTCTTTTTTCTTTATGTGCGTGTGGGTGGTGGGGTCGGGGGGAGGGTTGTTTTGATATGTACAGAAAATTTTGGACATGAAATCCTCCAAAACATAGAAGGTAGAACTTTTCAGAAAATTATGAAAACACACAAAAAGATTAATTTCTGAGCGGCCTTATTGTTTGTGGCTCTGGGGTGAAAACATCAGAGTAAGTTTTTACTCTTCTCCCTCACTTATTTTCTTTATTCCTTTGTTTATTAATCTCCCCTCTTCTCTCACTTCCATCCAGTGTTCCAAAACATTTTTCCCTGTTTTCCTATTTTCCTGTGCCATGTTTTAACACAGCCATAGCCTTGGAGCAAATAATATTCTAATAGATGCTGGATGGCTAGATAACAACCACTGAATTTTTGGAAACTAGTCAAAAGAAAACAAGCCAATAAGATTTTTTTTTTAATCTGTGTGTGTGTGTGTGTGTGTGTGTGTGTGTGCACATGTGTGTTTGAGGGAAGGAAGTACAAAACTTTCCACAGCCATGGTTCCCCTATACTTTAGCAAATGTATGTTCTCAGCAACTTTGTGTCTTGGAGTTGAACACAGGATACACCGTCCTGTCTTTTCATGGAATATTTATTGGACATAATTAGTCCAGAGGGAACAAACATCAACATGTATGTCCATGCAGGCACATGATTGGACAGGTACAGTGTTTGTGATTGACCACAGTCTTGGGAACATTCACTTTGTGCATGCCCCAGGGACCAATGAGCATCTATTATAGCCTTACACACACACACACACACACACACACACACACACACACACACACACACACCCACACGCACACACTCTTCAGGTTACATGCTACAGACGGGTGACAAATTAAAGGAATTTAGATCTATGGGAAAGACATCGGTTAATAGGGTTGGAAATTGTGGTTGACAGCTCACATTTGATGACTGTGATGCTCGTGCATTAGTGCCATATATAAGGAAAAACAGAAGAGCAACTCTTCCTCAGGTGACTGACAATGTCAATGCAGGACGTGATCCGACTGTGTCAGCAAGAACAGTCCATCGACAGTTACATAGAGAGGGATATTATAGTCGGGTTGTAGTGCATTAACCCCTTATTATAAAAATGAATGCACATTTGAGAGTTCAGTGGTACAAAACCATAAGCACTGGTCTACAGAGATGTGGAAAAAAGTGATATGGTCAGATGAGTCATCCTTCACCATATTCTCGACAAGGGGTTAAGTGTATGTGTGGCGTTCACCAAGAGAATGGTACAGGTCTGAATGCTTGACCCTTACAGTGAGGGGATCTGGTGGCCACCATCATCAAAACACCAAATGAGGGAATATCTTTAGGAAGAATAGTGTTCATCCCTCCAGTAGAGTTCAGAGACTGTAGAAACAATGTCAAGGTGCACTGAAGCTGTTCTGGCAGCATGTGCTGGCCCCACACCTTACTAAGACACATTATGTTGTTTTTTCCTCCTAATTTGTCACTCGCCTGTATTTATAATTACTAAGCATGGGGAGTCTCTACTAGGATTAAATATTGTGCCTCACCAAAGAACAAAGTTTATTCATTTTATGCCTGTGAGACTAACTGAATTTAGGAGGGAGACAGTGGATTCACTGTGTTTGTAGTTATCCAATAGTGGCAGTAGGAAGCTTGTTTCAAGGGATAGTAGCACTCTTGTATGGGTAGTCCTGAGAATTCACATTAAGAAAGAATCGGCTGACTTACACATGGCTCCACAGGCCTGACTTAAATAGCATTAATTTTGTCAAAGGAACTCACACATGTGATACAAGGATAAAGGGTCTCTCTATTGGTGGAACCTTTTCACCAGTTGTGACATCTCTGATCAGTTTCAATTCACAGACATCAGAACAGTAACAGGTTTCAGCCCTGTATGATCATGTCCTTTAAAATAAGCCATGTACGCTTATACTTACAGGCAGAGGTGGGGCTAAGTCATTGCTTTGTAAGTCACAGGTAAGTCTCATGTCTTGGCTATGAAGTCCCAAGACCAACGAGCTCCGAGTCAAGTCCCAAATAAATCACAAGCCCATGACTAAACTTAATGTTATTTTAAAATTTCAAACAGACAGTTAGTATGGTAAATTGCTACATAGAATTATTTTGATTTAAGCCACAAATGTCAGAAAAGTCATTGTATATGTTTTATATATAATAAAGGGATATATGTAACAGCTTGCATAAAAAGATGTGTCCTGACCCTATTTACAATCTAAAATTCTGGCACAACGTATACTGATCTGAATGAATGTAAAAAAGGACCTTGTGCTAACACCTGAGCTGCACACAAAATACAAAAAATTCCATGTAAATAAAAAGACATATTTAATGTTCCACGACATGATTATCAATAAAGCTGGGAGTAACTGAACATTTATATCAGCACAGATGGGATGTGAAGGCAAATGATGTTGAAATCAAAGTTATCACATGTAGTAACCTTACATCAGCACATGAAATGGGTCACAACCTATGATGTCTATGATAAGTGTTTGTATTATGTGGGTCCCCCAGTGAGTTCATTTTACTCCAGGGTTTAAAGCAAAAAACATATTAACTAATTTAACACATGCCCCAAAATGTACAGTATATGTGTGTGAGTGTGTTAGAGAATGGTGAGACGTGATGCGTGAAACATCTTTATTATCTATGAAAAATAAATGTGTTGTTACACTATTGGGCTTGGAAAAGAAGAATGTGCAAAAATAAGCCGCTTTCAAAGTTAAAAAAAAAAAGAAGAATTAGTTGGTATTTGATAGAGTTGTATGATGGAGTGTGCTTCACCTTATTAAAACCTCTTCGAATCATACCTTCCTCTCTCCTAGAGCCGAGCCTGGAGAGGATCTGAGTAGCACTCTGGTGTTTTCTAAAGAGCCTTTTTCCACTTACAGAGGAGAGAGAATTTAAGGGTGCGGGTGTTGAAGGGGAAAGAAAAAAGAAAAGAAAAACTAGGTCACCATTTTTACTACGATCTCTCTTTTTTCCCCTCATTGTTGCTGAGCAGCTTTACACCCCCTGCTGTGACGTAGAAACTGGCGACTCCTATTGGTTGAGAGCTGGGGGCGACCTGCAGGTGTAGGGGATGCGGGTATTGGACGAGTCAGGCGGGCAGGATGTGATTGGAGGGGAAGCAGGAAGAGGATGGGGGTGTGGTTGCAGAGAGGAGTAAGGCAGGGGTGACGCTCCCCTCCCACTGAGTTACTAGGGCACCCTGGGGAGAGCGTTGGGGGTGCAGGAGAGGCTGTGTGTGTGTGTGTATATGTGGAAGCAGGAATAGAATTGGGGAAAAAAAACTGGAATATAGCTTGAATTGTGCTGACAGGAGAGATAAAATGATTGGATGAGAGAAAAACAGAGAGAAAGAGAAGGAAAATGATTGGAGAAAGAAAGAAAAATGGGGGTGAGTGGGCTAATCCTGTCTCTGCTGCCAGCAGGAGGTGTGTGTGTGTGTGTGTGTGTGTGCGTGCATGAAATCGTGTGAAGTGGAGAATATATCGTTCCTTGTGCAGACCCCAATGGAGACCGCTCAATATTCAAATTTTGCCAAAAACATGCCCCCAAAGCCTTGCACTTTTGTCTCCAAAAACAGCTCAACACTGAGTCCACAGCTCAACAGTGTGATCCACAATGAAAAGGACAATTCTCACACAGCAGCAGAGTATCGAATGAATCCCCAACCTCAGGCCAGAGTACATGCACTGCATTCTATGAAGTTAAGACGCTGGATTTTGCTTGAGTTATCCATCAGTGGCCAAAGAGCGACAGTTGTACACCACAGTTTCTACTGCATTGTTTTCAAAGTCTGCCAGAGTAAATCACAGAGGATAAATGTGATATAGTCATTTATCCTGAGAAAAAGGCCACATTCTACTACATTCACAGCCCAGTATTTTGGGCTCCAACCCCTAACCATATGGCAGAGGTCAGCAAGTAAGTTCAACCACGGGCCAGCTTTTCCATTAGTAAGTAAGGGCTAACAGAGTTACAACATATTTTAATACTTTTTTAGACTAAAATGAGTCATATCAGAATAAAGGTCCTGTGTTGCACAAACATGATCGAAATTTTTGTTGTTTTTGCTTTAGAAAAAAAATGGCATCGACACACCATTTCTGTTCGACTGCCACCTATTTGTGTTTGTGAAGAACAAAGCTGTTCTGGTCCAACAGCATTAGAATTTATACAATGTAAAATCTGGATGGTTAATTAGATGTAATTTCAGTAGCATACACTGTTCTATTAGCATGCTGCTACCATGGTTTTAATGGAAAGATTTTGCCACAATTTGCCTACCACTGCCATACAGTGTTTGCCAAGCACAGATATTGTAGAAAGACAAATGTTGGCATAGGACTTGAGAAAACATGGCCTGCTGGGCCCTGGTGGCTTAAGGATTCAGGGGCCAACCATAACTGCAGCATCCCCAGTTTGAATCCAGCTGGGGACCTTTGTTGATCTCTCCCCTGATTTCCAGTCATTTCTCTAATAAAGGCATAAAATGCCCCAAAATAAACAAAGAGGCTGTTTTGCAGAATCATTGTTCTTTCAGGTGATAGGGTTGCACATGTTCCTGTTTGTCCATTTCCTGCTTTGTTTGGCCTTGTATACAAACCCTGTATGTCATCTCCAAAAGCTTGGAAAGAAAATAAAAGTATATCCTGAAGAGTTGCTTCGATACCAGTTTTGATGTTTACTTGTATTGCTTCCTACAGTGTTTTAAGTTGGAGTGCTCAACAACTAGATTCCAATGAACTCATTGAGCGAAACTTGAGTAATTGGTCCTTATTCACGAGATCCTGAATATATTTGTCCTCATGTTATTTATGAGTTATGCATTTATTTGCATATGTATTTGTATTTATCTCAGGCGAGTTGATCACTAATATGAATTCAAGAAGTCATGTCTCACCCCTTTCTGCCATGCATTTAAGACTTCTTATGTTGTTTTCTCTTACTAGAATGTCATAAAACCCTTGAGTACTTGGATTCCTTTGAGTATTTAAATCATGTCATAACCACAATTAGTTTGTTATTTTGTTTGAGGGTTATTTCATCTCTCCCAGCAGAGAACATGGATGATAGAAGAAATCAATGCCATCAAAAATCCAATGATATCTCCAGGGGCCCCATCTCAGAGGGCGAGATTTGTGGGTTAGTGAGCTAAAGTTAACCCTCGCTTTTCAGGAGTTCAGCAGAGGAGAACACCATGGTAAACTAAACTGCAAGGTTAACCACTTCAATGCAGGATATGTTCAGGTTACTGGACAAAATAATCAGGATTCTGGATAAAAATATTTTTTTACTGTAATTACAGCTCTAAAATCCAATATGAATGAAAAACAAAGGTGATAAAGGCAACTAATGTGTATATATAGCAACACTATTGAATTACCATATAACAAGGTCTGTTTACAGGATAAGTGTGTTCAGAGACCAGAAGAAATACTTTTATTTTCCTTGATGATTTATTGTCTCAGAGATATAATAAATATTTGTAGCATTTCCAGGGCATTTGCCCATACTTGCTACAAACCATGCTTCTTTTAAATAGCACGTAGCTTATATTATTTGACTATGGTTATTAATTATGGGTGAAATATTCTGGATATTAAGTGTGCTGACATTATTTTACAGGATTCATGAGTTATTTGTGCAATAGATTATTCCTGTATTCCATCACCACAGACTCATTCTGCCAAGAGAATATCTTTTTACAGCCTCAGTGTGGTGACTAGTAAAAACTCTCTACACTGTGCTTTAATGAACTCACATTGATAAGCATATATGAATATAATGTGTAGTGCAATTGTTCATTCCCAAAGTGTAATAAAATCTAGTTTTCCTTTAATTAGTTTTGGTTAGAAAAACGTAAATCCGTGTGCAATGGAGTAGACACACGTTGAGTCTCGCTCACTCAACTTTTTCATTTAACTTTCTAAAAACTGTCAAACTTATCAAGTGAAAGTTATTATCACTTAAAGTGACCTATCACTGAGACATGGCAGCCAAATCAGAGCAGAACAGCATCATAACTGTTCCTCCTAACATGGCTTGTAACAAAGTTAGCATGGTGTCCATAGCCAGCCTCCATGAAGAACATCAAAAAGCCCTCTCTGCTGACTTTCACTCAACACTTGAGTCACCATCTATGAGGACTATGCTCCTGAGGTAAGCGTTACAAATATCGAGTGGTAATGTCAGAGCTCTACAACTTTGGCATTTAGCAATTAACCCCACTGACTGTTTCATCGGACTAGCTATGCTAGCCAGATAGCCCCTCATTGCTGCCTAGTGAAATAGCCTTATTGACTGACTATGTGGGCCCTCTAACTGGTAGTGTTACTGACAGCCGGACAGGACATTTTCACTGCATTTTACTGCTGTTTAACCTGACATTTTAACCACATTTTACTGCATTTATAACCAACGGTTGCCACGTTTAACCACGTTTCAAGTGGTCATTTTAAACCAAACCATGATCTTTCCCTAACCCTAACCAAGTGGTTTTTGTGCCTAAACCTAACCAGACCTTAACCATAGCATTGTCACATCATAAAACATAATTATTTTGTAGCATAATGTAATGTAGCAGCATATTATCTACTGGTAGGTAACTGTTCTATTCCAATGGGTTGATATAATCCTGCTAGTAGGTATAGCAGGCCCCTTCTAACCCATATCTATGAGGCTGATAACCACTGATAACGCCCATTCAGTCTTTTCAGTTCAAGTGATAACATCCGAAATGGGTGTGTGCACTGACTGAAAAACTCACCAGGTTGTGAAAGTAATTAATTAGAAGAATTGAACAAGAATTGAATTAGTACCAAATTACATGGTTCTGTCCAGATCTACATTGAAGCTGCATGATGGAGCTTTTTTATGGCTGCACTGTTCCATCAGATGGAAATATTCAGCATGTCATGTACAACATTTTACACATATTTGCACAAAAATAAAGAAATAAAGAAATAACTGGCATATTTGGTATGTTTATAAACTTACCTTTAGAGATTTCCACTAGAATGTCAAATGAAGTTATGTGGGTTTTAACAATGTTTGGCTGCACAGCATTAGTGAAATGACTGACCCACCGGCAAAGTGCTGTGCAAAAGTGTGCACACCTGTCATACATTTGCCTAGTGAAGCCTATGTAAGCCAGATTATAAAATCATGCTTAATGAAGCGAGACTTTCATCAATGGGTCTTGGTCCTTCTGGAACATCCCTCTGCACTATGGCTCAGACACTAGCTACAAAGCAGGTTGAGCCGTGCCTGCCTTTGGTGAGAGCACACACATACGTGACACAGAGGTTCTCAGATCAGCACAATAAAATGCTCCCTGAATGAATTCTTTTCCACGAGTTAGCACTTTTTCCTCCACAGTCACTCAGCAAAACATGACATCCCGAAGTAGGTCAGTAGAATAACTGCCTGTCATTAATACTATTATTAAGGGTGAAGTCTCTAAATAGGATCTGCTTAACAACCCTGACAAGAAGAAAAACTGTGTGAGATGTAGAGGTCATAGCAGAATTAACCTCATCAACCAGTGTGACAAATGCACTCCAAATGTCTGCAACAGTAGCATGTCACCGCTGTCTCACTCAGAGTGTATTGCTGCAGCATTGAGTCTGCTGGTCGTGTGCTCTCTGACACACATGCCACTACCATGCTAATCCTGTTAGCGCTGTGGCCGGCTGCCTGACACACACAAGCATACACACACACACACACACACACACACACACACACACACACACACACACACGCACACACACATGCAAACGCACACGCACACACACACACACACACACACACACACACACTCTCTAAGGCTGTTTGTGGAACGTGAAATCGCTAAGCTTCTGTACTGGTTGAGACACAGAACACAGGACAAGGTGTTTTGTGCAGGTCTTACACACAGACTGAATGAGACTGAATGACACTTCTTATCATTCCACTTGACTTATTTTCTTTTCTAATTTTCACAATGGTAACTTTGATGATATTTAATAAACTCTTGAACTGATAGATGATTTCAACACTGAAGACCAGTGTCTCAAGTGCTTTTACTTGCCCGAACATAACCATAAAAACCTTAATCATGCTTTAGCTGCCATGGGGAAATATTGTATTTTGCAGATTATTATTAACATTTTGAGGCTGCAAATACATTTCCTGCAAAATGCATTTATTTAATGCAAAATACTGCTGTTGTTTATATATGGGTATTTGGGAGGAGAAATTGCAATGAAGGACAATCAAGGCCTACAATAAATCACTCAAAAATGGACATGTAACAGAGTGGGGGGAAACCAAAACCTTGGTCATTTAATCTCATTTAATTCTGTAGGACTACTGCATACTACACCAGAAAATGCAATAACTATATATATTTTCCCAGTCCATGCACCCTATAACAGCTAAAATTGACAGTACATGCAAGCACCACTTGACATAATTGGTGAAATGATTGACTCGGTTATGTAATTGTCCTTCAGAAAACATGCAACACAAATCTTCAGAGCTTTCTTCCCTGAAAAGGTCAAGACAGTGTTTAAACGTCTTTTGCCATGTCTGCTCTTCAGGGTTTTTTTTGTTTGGTCTTTTTTTTCACCTCCACCAAGGACTCAATTATGTCAATAACTTCAATCAAATCTGGTGAAAAGTTCAGTCATTTGCAAAATATCAGATGACAGTAGTTTAAGTTTGCCTATTAAGCATGTATAAGCAGTATACAATAATAATAAAACATAATGTTAATAACAATAATAAATTCTATATAACACAATATAATGTAGTTGTTAGCAGATACGTGTTTATTAATGTATCTCAAAAACTCCTCCTGGTGGCACCTATAACTGGATGCTGGTATATAAACAGATGGGCAATGTCCTTATATTTGTTTAAAACTACATTATAGTGTGTTATAAATCACTGATTTAATGATTATATACTCCTTACAAATTCTATGTCTTGGTGCAGATAGTGCCACTGTAAATGGCCATAATTTTGCAATTGCAACCGAAATTTGGATGATGTACACATATAAACTTTGTGTGTGATCTTACAAAATTTGATATGTACAGGTGGCGTGAGAGAAATGGCTCCAGTAATCATGAGTCTGATTTATCTGTGATTTTATGCGTCTGTGTTGATACAGATCTGGATTCAGGTGCAAATATAGATTTTTTCCTAATATCGTATAACTTTGGAGGATTGTGTAGTCTTGGTGAAGCTATACACTCTTAGACATGTTTTTTTCTCTTTTGTGGGTGAAATGTTTAAGACTTTTATGTCTGCATAACAATGGTCCTCCATAAATGCCTTCTGAACCCAGCATTCCGTAATCATTACAACATCACAGTAAACATGGTGCTGTAGAGAACCTTGTTGAAACATTTCTTCACAGCACAAAAGAGATCTGCTGACACTTGAGTCTAAACAACTATTTACTGGCTGCTACAGAGTATATTGTTGTACAGTCCTTGCTTAGGGGGGAAAGTAAGAAGATAGCAGAGATAAAAGGAAAGAAAAGCAGGGGAGGCAAGCTAAGTGGAAAAAGAGGGAAAATGAGTAGAGACAGAAGGAAAGGAGAGGAGGTAAGGTCAGAGGAAAGGAAGGAAGGGGAGAAGAGAAGAGAAGCGAGCAGAGAAGATAAAAGGGGAGGGGATGTACGGGTGAAGGAGGACATTCACTTCTTTTGGTAAATACCCCCTGACTGTGCTGTGTCCTGATTCACCAGTAAAACCTCATTTGGACTGAGAACACACAGCCAGTTAAAAAAAGAAGAAAACAAAAAAGCTACATGAAAGCTTTTATTGTAAACATGTCAATGTAACCCAGGAACAGAACAAACCAGCTTTATTTAACCTCAGATAAATAAAAATAATTATTTTGTGCTTTTCAAATGCTTTCCATCTCTGCGCCTGCCAGAGAAACCACAGAAAATGCTTTCTTTAAATACAGAGTAATGAAGTCCTTTATAGGTCCAAACATCTTTTGTTTGTGAGTCTCATGACAAAATGGCTCTTGTGTGTCAGGCGATTTCACCACAACTATAGATCTGTATGTTTGTTTATCCTTTCTAACATCCTAACTATCCTTCCTGACTCGCCTGAACAAAAGACATTTTCCCTTTCAAGTCCAACTGCTGTTTTGTCATTTAGCTGACATCAATTATCCAGAATGACGCACAGTAATGGTGACTCTGGAAAAAATTAAATACTTGAAAAACTTAAAAAAATTAAATACTTGTAAAAGGTCAAATAATTACAAATGGCAAGAAGAGAGAGCACACAGTGGAATAAAATAACTGCATGCCTAAAACTGGACAATGATTATCACCTTATTTTGCTACTTTTTACTTATTTACTTTGTATTATTTTTTAACCTTATATTGATTATTATCATATTATTATTATTATTATTATTATTATTATTATTATTAGTGATAGTAGTAATAGTATTGGTGTTAATATTATTAATATGGTTATATCAAAAAGTGTAATAATGAAACCATGATTTTACACACATTCCTAATCCAACATACAGTGTCTATACTGTTTTGTGAACATTTTCAGTCCAATGTACCCAATTTACAGAAAAATTACACAACATGAATATAATATAACCCAGTATGTTTAGATTTTGCATTGAACTAAAATATCTCTAAACAGAGTCCTCTTACTGTCCAGCAGCCATAATCCAAACAACAGAAGCTCTGAGGTAATAACAGTGCTGCACTCATTTACATCACCTTTAAATATCACCATGCATTCATGACAATAAGCTTTATGAGCAGCAGAGAGTGCTTGGTGGACCTTTTGCCCTATGTTTCGCCTCTCAGGCTGCCTTATTGGCAAAGGTTAATGGTGCGTGCAGCTTGAGAGGAGAATCTGGAGACACTACTCACACCTGAAAAATTGCTCCACCTCCACTGCTGTTAGCAACATAAAATGTATCTATATGTTGATTTACAGTCATTATTCTCCTTAAAACACATCAGACAAAGATAAGGCAGTGAAGGACAATACTCCATGAGGCCACAACCTTTCTCCAACCTTAACCAAGTGCTGTGAGTGCCTAAACACAATCAGAAAGTTTCATCATGAATTAGTTGCTACGAGTGGATATTGTGTAGCAAGACTGGATACTGTAGGAAAACAATTGAAATGCATTGTCAGTGAACAATTTACTGATACGTTCGTTCAACATTTTGCAACTTTCCAGATATGTTAATTTATTATGTTTCCTCTTTTCACAGTGTTGCAAACCAGTAGTGTATATATAAAAAATCTCAATCAGGTGAATTGAATAATAAAACACTTTTGGGTTTAACATTTTTGGATGTTTCAATGTGGGGCACAGTACTGCCATCTCAAAATACCATCTCTTTATTTTCAGGCTTCACTGAAAACAAGGCTAGAAAACTTTACGACATCTGCCGTGTTGAAAACAAGTGTCTATCTGTCAGGAATAATTTATAACAGGCAGATTTAGGGAACATGATTAATTAAAAACTGGCCTTAATTAACAGCCTCAATCAATGGAGCTCATTACCAACTCTGCTGGAGGTATCACAGGTAGGCCTGCACTCTACACACACACACACACACTACATATTTGCAACTACACACACACTCACAGACACACACATGGTCATACATGCAAGCAAAAGCAAACACACACACACCCAGCAGGACGTCCCAGAAGTAATGACTTATTTTTGGTGAATTTCAAAAGAACTCCTTTGGGTTCAGTATCTTGCCTGGGGGATATACACATTCCCACACACACACACACACAAGCACACTGGAGTGTGTAAAAAAAAAAAAAGAGAGAGAGAGAGAGAGAGAGAAGTCTTGGCAAAATTCAGAACATGAAAATTAAAATGAAATCATCTCATAATCAGAGTGAACTGAAGTGAATTTAATTAAATAAAATTAAATTGAATGTTTTCTTTTGATTAATTTAGTGCAGTAGCAGTAGGCCATGCTGCAGGACACTCCCCCAGAGCAAGACCAGGAGAGAGGCTTTAAAAAAGGATGAAATGTGACTCCATGCTTCCTAAAAAAACAACATGGAAAGTTCAGTCAGACCAACAGAGCTTTGACTTATACTACATGTAGCTACAAATCTTCAACTGCAATTAATCCTACAAAACATAAAATATGGCTAAAATGAGACAGACAGATGTAACAGACCACAGCTACTGCACATTCACGCTCACAGCTCAGGAGAGTAAACCTTAGAACTATTTGGAGCACACCCAGGAGTTTGCTCCAGCCCATGGTGCTACTGCTCCGCCTGGTGAAATTAGCAGCACCACCATCTTGGCAACCATCCAGCAGGGTAATTCATAATTGATCACAACAGATGAACATCTGCAGCAGCTCGTTTTTACATCTGAAAATAAATATATCATATTGTCTGTTGTGAAATGCTCTCCAGTGCCATCTTGTTAAGGATTATGGGCAACAGGGAAGAAGTTTCCTTCACTTAGGACATGCATTTATCATTTAAATGACTGAAAATATTCATTTAATAAAAATCTATACATAAATTGGATCAATACACACATTAATTATGTATTCATTCTGCATTTGATCAAAACTAGAATTACATCTTTTAATTCGATCTAAATTGCAATGCTTTGATCTTCAAAGTGTAAAATGAACATTCTGCTCATGTTGGTGGGTTTATAATTTATGTCAATGAAACAGATATAATTTTTAATGATTTTGAATTAGAAGCTATTTTGTATTTCCTGCCTTTTTGCATACATTTATGACAAATTAGTGACAAACATTAAACTGGACATCATATCATCCATGGGAGTGATAAAGAACAAGAATGTTAACACATAAACCTATGATTTGATAGTAATAGATACAGCACCCAAATCAATAGATATGAACTATTGAAATTTTACCTGCATCAAAAGCACTGTGCTTTACTCTTTTGCAATTTATGGATACAGATAATACAGGAAATCTAGTCAACCCAGTAACAAACTCCTGTTAGTTACCTTTTTCTGGTTGAATTTGAAAGAAAAAAACAATTCATGAATTCTGTAAGATGTGGTCATTGAGCGCATTTTGTGTCAAAGCAATGACGTTATCCCCAGTTTAGTCCGCAGAATGCTGTTGCAGCGACTGTGTGAAGAGGTTGGAGAATTTGTAACCAATTAGAGCAGAGCCTCCTGTCATGCTGCATTCTGAACCAGAGTTCCACCAATCAAATGTTGGAATTTAGGTTAGAGGTGGGTCCTGGTTGGACTTCAGGCCCATCACATCCAGAGAAAGAGGTGTGGTCTGAGTTCGGCACTGAGTGTTCTGACTCAGGGCAGACGAGAACCCATTTCTATGAAGAATGTATTTGTGAGCGTACAGTGGACAGTGGGTTATTGTATTAAATCAGATCATTTTCTCTAACAGCAAAAGTATGGAAAATGACATGTTTTTGTGCCATCATGTTTTATTTTCCATATTGAACACAAACAGGCAATAAAGAAACTATATTATCCACATTTACATACATTATTTGTTATGCACATTTTTGGTGCAATTATGTTTTTTGTTGTTGGCTCCATGTTGGGCGTTACGACAGCAGGTGGGGAAAACGATGGGGGGGATAACCATCTCTCTCTCTCTCTCTCTGTCTCTCTCTCACACACACACATACACACAAACAGAAATGGAGGCAGTGTTTTACTCAGTTACAACTCAATTTGGTGATGTCACGATAGACGATAGCCAATCATGTTATGCCTCTGGTTGTGTAAGCATCATGGAGTTCATACATGTTGAGCTAGCTAGAGTGAGCAAGCGAGCGTGTGTGTGTATGTGTGTGTGCGTGTGTGTGTGTTCTCGGGGGGATTTTAGCCAGATGTCAAACTGAAGTTACGGCCACAATTCAGCTCAGCTGCTGGGCGCCACTTCAAACATTCTCTTTCTGTACGAGTGTGTGCGTGTGTGTGTATATGTGTATATGCACACTCACCAGCGCTTTCATCTGCACACCTACGGTGAAACACTGTGGGGGGGCTTGAGCTACTGACTGCTCACACACACGAAGAGCTTGGTCTGCATGTTGAGCAGCCCTGCCTTTACCCTGGTGTGCTGTGAGGTTTTATCAGAGCAGAATGCTCAGGAATGACTTGAAAAACACACTCTCTATTACAACTAGTTTAAGTTTTAAGGTGTAGTCTGCCTAAAAAAACCCCACAGCTGCAGCAGTGAGGGATACTGATACTCTGTTTTCCTGGTACAGTAGGACCATCAATATACATTTAAAAAAATGTTTCTTTCTACATGTTGGCTATTTCTTAAAACTATAATATGTAACTTTTCCACATTAAAATGACTAAAAATTACTACACCTATGTTATATATTTTGTTGAGTTGTGTACTTACATTATCCCAATTTTCAAACACAGAGAAATCCATAAATTTAAAAGGTTCAATAAATGACTTTGAGCCTCATTAGATGTCAGCAAACAACTATTTGCTATGTAAGGATATAGTGGAGTAATGGCATCCTGAGCAGTGAATGAAGGCACACTCCCTCTCTGTGTGTTGTTATTCAAGCTCCTCTGTTCTTTGTTTTGGTAGCCGCACCAAGCATTTGAGGTGAGAAATAGATAACGCACTGACAGAATCTAGATCCATATTTGATCAGCTCTGCCTAGTTTAACAGTTTGATCTGAGTTTCGTGAGTTGTCGGCTTTTTTTTTTCCAACTTTATCGAATAAATGACATGTTTTTTTTGGTCTGAGATGTTGGTGCTATAGTGCGACATCTAGTGGCTGAATGTCGTGTATTTAAACTTTAATTGCAACTGCCTGTCAGTGGCGTCATACCCCTGCTACCAAAGAGAATACGCACACAAGATGATAATCATCTTGTGCACATTCTACTTCAAGGCATCATCAAAGTCCGTCTTTTGTTATTGTTGTGATTGAGAGCAGAAATTGCATATTATGTGTTTAAAGGATACATGTTTGCATGTGTAGCCCATATACTACAACTCATGTTTACATCACCTTTCCAGGCATCTGTTGGTTGAGTGACTAAAAGTCTCCATTAATTTTTGTCAAAGTTACATTATTATGAAGTCAAAGTGGAGACCTTTAGAATTAATCACCATTTGAAGTCATAATCCTTATGATTTCCGTCCTGGTTGATTTGGTGACATCTGTGGTGACCGGTAGTAACAGCAAGTGTGTTTTCCTATAGATCCCAGAGATTTATTTTAAATACCTTTTGTACCAACAACAGTGGCAGCTGCAAACATGCCTTGTTGCTACAGTGTCAACCTTTTCATTTTTTGGAAAGTATTATATTCATATCAGCAAAATTTGAAGCCTATGGCCAAACTTTCTTTTTCAGTATCTGGATCCCTTGAAACCTAGAATTGAAAGGCCATGACAACCCTTAAGTATTGTTTCACTTTTTTTTCTTTACCTCTTCCTTCTTTTCTTTGCCTTTAATATTTTCTTATTTCAATGTCTGTATGGTATAGTTTATATCCTGTTTTCCCCAACACTGTATATTTTTTATCATATATTCTGCTCTGCTTACTCTCCTATTTTAAAAATGCCTTGTGCAGCTACTCACAGTGCAGTCAAACAATATGGACTGAGTGCATCTCGTCATATTGTTTTAATAAATAAGTAAACAATTCCAAATCAAAAATGTCTTCCACATTACGTGAAATGTGCCCATGCACTGGCTTGGTTGACCTGCTCGGCCATGTTGCAAATCTTAGAAATGTTGTCAGGATCTGCCAAAAGCAGACAGAGTCAGATTCTTATTACTATACTTTCCTCCTCAGTGCTTTCAAGGTATTAAATTTGTCTTATTCTCACTCTTGACAGACTCAGATGATAATTTACAACTTTACGCTCCCCTCTAAAATGATTTCCTTCATCTCCATCAGCTCTTCTCCCTGGACTAAATCTTACTCCACAGGAGGCTGTCCTTCCCCCGCTTCAAGTAGGGTGTTAATGCCAATTCATAATTTTTCTTAATTTCTTACATTTAGAAATGTAAGCATAATATAGTTAATCTAACTTTTACATGTGTTCGTTTTTAATGTGGTGAAATTTTATTCAAAATGTACAGTTAAAAAATGAAAATGAACAAATCTTGGCCTGTCCTTATGGCAACTCAGGGTGTCACAGCACCCACTTTTAGAACCCCTGCCTGTAGACCATGCTTTATATACCAGCCTCAATTTAAAGTATATGAAAATGAGAAAGGGCAAGAGGTGATTCCCAAACCCAACTAAATTTCAGGGTTAAAAGTGTTACATTTTAGAAAGAGAGATCTTCAGGGACTTAATTTAGTGAAGTAAACATATTACTTTAAAATAAGCATTTATGAATCTAACTGCACATTCAAGACTAAACAATAACATGCCACCACTGGATGTTGAATGTGTTTCTTCTGTGTGATGAACCATATTTGGTATTTAATACAGACATATTGTCCAAAGAGAGATTGGTACCAAACATAATGCATTTCTTCTTTTGTTCATTGTGAAATAACTTTTAGAAATAGTGATGTTTCCTCCTCTGGCTCTTGCTCTCTTGAACCAAATGGTAAACCTTTCTAAAAATACACAAACACGCCAACAAAATGACAGTACTATTTTTATTACTAGGCATTTCTACATAAAACAAGTCAGTCTACAAGTTTGGTTTTCTAAGTTCAACAATAATCTGAACACAACTGACTTGAAAGACACCAAGAAGTAGCACGCTGAACATATTAACTAAACACAGTTGCAGGACCTGTCCCTCACATACCCCATGCCAATATACACATACACACAATTGTTCACAGCCCCTCACTCCAGCTGTCAGCCCCAGACTTTGTTGACATAGCCACAATGCAATAATATATCAGTACAACAGCAGCAGGGAGCAGTAATTGAGCAATAGCACATGATGCAGCAATAAACCCAGCAGTGCAGCAGCGTACACTGGAAATGTGAGAATACCTTCCTAAACAGACACCCAGCAACCCCACTTCCCCAGGAACCCAAGTTTAACTGAGTTAAAGAGAGCTTTTTTTTACTGTATCTGACAACCAAACTGCAGCTGTATAAGCATGAAGTAGCTGAGTAATACCTAATTCAGACCAACACAGTCACATGGGTCTGAATAGGTCAACATGCATCAACTCACTCTCATTCGCATCATTCACATCTCATTCTGACCTGGGTTGAATGTGGGTCTGATGTGGGTCGACTTCAGCATGAATTGGTTACCTGAAACAGGTTGCCATCCAGGAACCTGACTGGTTTTAATGTGTGACACACGAGTATGATGCAATTGTCGCTTTCAACAAATATTATGAATGGAAACAAAAGACAGAAATTGTGCACTTTGACCCCACTTACAGTTGGTCAGTTGGTTGCATCTTGCTGATTGGATGGCTATCCGATCTTAAAAAAGCTCAGTGTAAATATATCCAAGAAGAATTCAAGACAGATTGAAATCTGCAACACATTGTATTCACATGTTGAAAAGGTGTAAATGCATGCATGTAAGATGTATACTTAAGCTTTACTCCTCCCTAACCACTCACACAATCTGTACCTGTTATAGTGGCACCTAAAGTTACATTTAAATTAGCCCCCCATTCTCTCTGTCTCATTACAGAGACAGGAAAAAAAAGCCGCTCCAGCAACAACAGAAGTAGTTGCAGAATTTATCTGATCCCTGATTAGTTCAACCACTGAATGATGCAGTATGTGTGGGTAGCACTGATCTGTATAGGTGAGGGAGCAGCATGAATAAAAACATGTGAAGACAATAAAACTTTTTTCTTGCTGGTACAGTAGTTTATAAATTTGATTTATCCATGTGTTTGTGTTACTTTTTGTATAGCCGTTAGCTAGCTATCTCTAACTAAACTGTAATTATTGTAACTAAAATGCTTAAGTGCAGAAGTTATTCTTCTTCTGGTGTTTTTGACAGTTACCCAACAGCTTCAGGTGCATTAACCCTCTGGACAGAAGTAGGGTCAACCCTGATTTGCATGTTGCCTAAGAAAGCCAAGACAGATTGCAATTAGGTTTATGATCTATCCAACAGAGAGACATATGTACTGTACGTGTGTGTGTTAATGAAAAATTATTAAATATTTTCTGGGTTTTATCAGGATATGAAACACTTGAAATGACAAGTGTAAATGCAGCCTTAATTGTGAACAAACCCTGTGAAAAGACCAAAACTAACAATGAACTGATCTGCTAACAAGTACTGTGTGTGTGTCCAAAGCCTGATATATCTTATTCCTCTTATTCCTCTTATTCCTCCAAACTATGAAAAACACATTGGTGAGCCACACTGTTGCACTGGGTGACATGTTCCTTCATTACCATGAACACACACACATTGTAGTTTATTGTGACTCAATCCCACACACACTTTCCTGCTGCCAGAAAAACTCACTAGAGCACCAAATCTGTGTCTGAAAATAGTTCTGACCAAATACATAATTTACTCCTGTTTGACTACAATTCGCTAAGAACTACATGACCCTGATGTTTTAGGAAATGAATAAGCCATTTTTTTCAAACAAAATTGTTTCACTTCACTCGGATGTTTGAGCTTCACTGTGCACATTGATGTATTTGCAGTTTATTCTGTTGAAGGAGGAAAGTTTCTGTGTGTTCACCTTAAATCTGACTTTAAGAGCATGGTTTGTGACATCACAAATAGTTTGGAGCAAATCACAGTCCAGTAATCAATTTAAACAAATGTGATGTGGAAACTCAAAGCCTCCAGTGTACATACACTGAGAATGAACTTTACAGTGAAACAGAAGACATCTTGTGTCCAGCAGTTAACTACTACAACTAAATGACCAAAATTTGCATATTCATAGATTCTGTTGTTTTTTGTTTTGTTTGTTTGTTTGTTTTAAATGAGGGAGACAGAGGAGATAATTTTATTTCAATTTTAAGGATTTTCATTTTAAGGAATTTTTTTGGGCAGCATATTTTTATGCTGGAATGTCTGGAAGGAATCTAAAATATGTCTTCAGATTTTTGTCTTCTTTTTGGATTTTGTAATGGGCTTGGGGACAGGGTATTGGAGTTGCAAAGTATTGAGAGACAGACTTACACAAGAAAAATATATAATGGCAGCCTTAAGGCCTTCTCACACCGGGATTTAAAACTGCTAAATTTTGTGGTAAAAATCACTGTGATCAGTGGATTTTCTTGTGAGGACATAAATATGTGTTAATTTTTTGTATTGAGTTCAACTTTAGTGAACTATGACCTGTGCACCAATGACCAATAGCTAGCTGTCCTGACAGTGCTGACCTTTGAGGGGATGGAGAGCCAAAGAGTCCGAAATAGAAGAAGCAATTGTGGCTTATAAACTGTAATGCACCGTTCACTTTTATTTCATCTTCTATTGGAGTAAAAACTGTTCCACATAAGAGCAATGGTTTACAGACAGTTATGAGACAGGAGTCAATTACACAAATACGTCTTCTGAACAAACTGTGAACTTATTGTCCCATTAGCAACTGAGATAAGCTAAAAACCTAACAAGTTTGCTAACTGTCTTTATTAACATGAAGTCAAAAGTGACCAACGCGAATGATTTTGTTTTATATCTTTGCATGTTATGCATTGTATTAATCAATATTTAATGAATTCCTCAACTAGGTTGTTTTTAATATCACAAATACTTATTTTAATGTTATTTTTTTAAACTTTTGCATAAAAAATATTTTTGTATCACTACCCCATAAATGCACAATATGGGTAAAAAATGACCCATATGTATTCTGATTGGAATTTGATAGGAACCTTTGATTTGTTTAGATATTTGTAATTAGGAACATATTTTATTGTGTACCACTCTCATCAAGGTCACAGTTTCACCTATTTACAAAACTGCCTTATCACAACTGTGTGACACATAGTAAGTTTTATTGTATTTTTCACAGTGTGCCAGTGCAGGGTGCAAAGTGTAGTGGCGCACCAGTGAGCTGCTATTTTCCTGGGGCGGACAGAGGTTATTTCCTCGATTGCGCTGGTTTATGCTGGTTTATGCTGCTTTATGCTGCTTTATGCTTCTGGTTATCTTGGTGACACGGCGTGCTCCACAGGGGGAGGAGAGGCGCAGGTGAGGGTATGGAGTTCTCAGTTCAGTGGCACACTGCAATCTTGGTGCAAAGAATGAGTGTGCCCAAAAAGTGAATTCAACTTAAAAAGAGACATCATCTGCTCTTGGCAGCATATTTGAGCTGCTGTATTCATATTTGAAACTTTTTATGTCCCAGCCAATAATAGGTTTCCTCTGAGGAAAACTCTTCACAGGGTTCCCATATTGTCAGTGCGTCACGACAGGGAAAGCCCTGTGTTTAAAGGGGATGAAATTAGCGGATATGATAGGCCGTGACTGTCACAGCCTTCAACACGACCACCTATAATGTATGATAATGTATTCTTTCTGATCCTACCCCGTACCCAAGGCTACGAAAATACCGAGGGCCCTATTTTAACGATCTGAGCCCATGGTCTGAAGCGCATGGCGCAAGTGCATATAGGGTGTGTCCAAATCCATTTAACGGCGGAAAAAATGGTGTTTTGGGTGTAACATCCAATAAACCAATCAGATTGTCATCTCGCATTCCCTTTAAAAGCCAGCCTGCGCCTGTACCTTGGCGGATTGCTATTATAACAGATTTGCCAAGTAATGCTCCTCTGCAGAGGAAACGGATCTACTTGTGTGCGCCAACCCTTTTCTGCTGCCTCAAGATAGCAATGTGCCAACAATGCGCCTGACCACACTTCATTTTAAAACCAACACGCCTATGGGCGCTGAGATGGCCGTGAGTGCATTTGCTATTTAAAAAATGTGGGCACTGGACAGGAAAATGACAGCTGTGTCGGTCTTAAACTAGCACTAGACACTTGCGTTGCGCTTGGCGCTGCTTTGCACTGGGTGTAAGATAGGGCCCCAAAAGTGTGCTGGGCACACCGCAATGTCAAATGGCACTTTGTTATGTGACCATGGCATTATTCCTTAAGACAGTAAAGGACAGACCTAAACAAGGGCAACATATCAAAATCAAGTCTTTGCAAAGAGGATATGCAGTGAAATTCACATCACATGGCTGTGTAAACTGTAGTTGCAAAGGTATAGGAGCTGTCTCAATCAATTTAGTACATGCAGCAGCAGCAGCGTATCTGCAGTTATGACACTACATTGTTAACATCAGTACAAAATATACCAAAACATCTCCAAGACAAGCTGTTCTAACAACACATTATACATCTACAAATCAAACTGTCTCTGTATAGCATCCCATTGTTCCACTACCATTATGCTTTCTGCCATGGTTCTGTACAACAACATATCAAACAGCAGATGCACCCGATGAGAACAAATGAAAACATAATGTATCCATCCACAGATATGAGTACAAAATGATCGAATGACAGTTGGAGAAAACTCAATATTCACTTATTTTCTTCCCCAAATCAATTGGCATAGAAAGTAGGATTGTAAAAGAAAAAAAGAAAGAAAAAAAGGAAAAGGAGAACAGAAGAGACAAAAGAAAGATTAAAAAAAGATAGTGGGGGAAAGATTAAGAGTATGCATGGTGAAATGAGAAAGAGTTTGAAGACAAAGAATGGATATAGTAGAGGAGAGCTGGAAGAAAAAAGAAAATTATATTGGAAAATAATTACATAAAAATGGAAAATAATAGAGAGATTTGGATGGAAGAAGGAGACAGATGGATAGCAGATAGAGAAAAGGAGAGAAACAACAGAGGATAGAGATTCAGTTTATAATCGTCACAGAAGCAGATCCCTCACTGATCTTGCCATCTTGAAATTCAGACTCCTCTGTTCCTCTCCTTCCCTGACTCTCCTTATGGGTGACAGTCGGGTGTCTCTATTTGGTGCCAATTACAGATTGTTCGGCGTTGGCGTGGCGCTGAGACTCAAGGCTGTGGAGTCTCCGGCCCCCACAGCTCCCAATTTACCCATCAAACACTCCCATCCACAATCCGACCACTTAGGAAAGTTACACTGCTTCTTAATAACTCCCTCACTGGTCGTTATTGCTGGAGGGAGTAAAAGTGAAAGAGCAACCTTTTGTTTGGTGAGGGAAGCGTGAATGAGAATGAACAATGGTACTATTCAAATCCAGGCCGCTATGAAGAGAAAGATAACTTTTTCTTATTGTTCCCGAAGAGCTCTGGACAAAGTTTTAAAGGATTTTTCTTAAACTTTACAAGGGGTGGACAAAATTAATGCCTCATGAAAAGAGGACTTTGAATAACTCAATTACAAGCTCTGCTACAATGGTGGATTATATTAGGTTGAATGACAATTAATGGCCTTTGTCAGCAGTAGAAGAGGTCTGGCAATCAGCAGTTTTATGTGTGAGGTTTCAAAGCCACACTAGGTGACTAAGTACTCCAGAGAGGCCAAATTATTTGTGCTCCAATTGATGCATTGGTCACTCTGATTTAAAAATGTGATGGAGAAAATTTGGAAAATAAAGACAGCATTTAGAAGGTTTGACAAACTACATCTACCAAGTGGAAGTGAAGTCTCACCTATAACTTAGAAATTCAGAATTCATTAAACTAAGAAAACTCCCAAATTGTCTAAAGGGGTCAATACATGTTTTCCATAAAAGGTTATGGTCTCAGTCACTTATTTCACTTCTTCACTTCTTCTAACAATAGAAGAAGATTAGGAGAAGATTTTAGGCCCCTAAAAGTAGAATTTGTGTAGAATGTGTTAACTTAACGTAACCAGAGATTGAAAGGCAGGATACTGCCTGGACCAAGTCCCCATGAACAATGCTGGGCCCCAGTCTTAAATGTAGGTCATGTGGGCCCAAAAAGACTTCTTCCCATACACAGATACCACAAACACTCTGAAATTACTATTTATACTATCACAATTTGAGCCATTGGGTGAAATAAACATTTAAAAGTCTCAAAGAGCATATCGGTATATATATTTTTCATGCCATTAATTTGTGTGGGGCAACAGCAGATCAGTCAGAGAGACTCTACAGGTCCAAAAATCCGGAAGCACTTTCTCTGTGTATATGCATGTGAGTAACTTCCATTGAAATGAATGGGGAGCCATCTTGGTAAATCCTATCTGGCTCTCTTTGTCCTGGACAGCTTTCAAAATCCAAAAGCAAAACCAAGCTTCAGAATATCCCCTCAGAAACCTGTTGATGCCCATCTTATTTCTGTGGATCAACAGCCCATCCTCACAAGAAAAACAACAGTATGGGTCTAAAATTCAGTCAGCAAAAACAACATATAGTAACGTTTACGCCATCTAGTGGCCGTAGTAATTATGACCTGAGGAAGTTCAGATGACATCAATATAATTTGGCAATTTGCCTTATTAGATGGAGGCAGGTTGGGTGGATGGCTAGATAGTTAGATGGCAAAAAGTGGACCTAGCTGCAGGAGACTGCTGTTCACTTCTCATTTCCAACCGCCAGTGTCACGTTTCCAGCTGCGAGTCGGGACGTTTTTTTAAAAAACGTAACAACGATTGTTGTGGTGTACTGTTGCCATGACGACGGACGTTGCGTAACTTTAAGGAAGTAGAAACCACATTTCAACTCATTTTAACCCAAACCATGATCTTTCCCTAAACCTAACCAAGTGGTTTTTGTGCCTAAACCTAACCGGACCTTAACCAGACTGTTGTCACACCATAGAACATATGTATTTTTTAACAGTGATTTGTAGCAGTTTTGAAGTGGCATATTACGCTCCTCTTTTGGACACAAACACAAACACACTATGGGTCCTTCTGGAGTGCAGGTACAATCGACTTATGTGGTTTAAATATTTAATTATGAAGATGTGTTGGGATGAAACTAACCACCAGGTACATGATAGACACAAAGTACAGGGAGTTGACATATATTTCTTTGACATGCAACGTAATAGAACTCACCTCTTTTATCAATGTCCAATGTCTTTTTTGTATTTATTTGTTGTCTACCCCTGTACTCACTAGAGACTGGCAAAGCTGGTCCAATAAGTAAGATCCAGAGTTTTCAACATATTTTTAAGACCACTTGATTCTGTTGAAATTCAAGTATTTGCTGGTCTTTAAGTAATATTCTTATGGGGGAAGACAACAGACAGGAAATGTGCATTGTGCGGACCTCAGCTTCTATTGGCTGGAGGTATGGTTCAATTTCAGTGTTACTTGAAGATTGTTCGTGTTTTTGCTACAGTGTTAAAAATATAAAACTGCTTCAGTGAATTGGTAGACATTGTGCATCTGGAGTTTTGATTGCTAATCCACCTGGCCACTTAAATAACTGAAAACCACAACCTACCCTTTCTACACTCACTCACACAGAAAAGAACCCCTCCCCCCAGAAACACACATACACATACACACACACACACACACACACACACACACAGAGCTGTCAGTACTGTTTTCACAAACTCATTCCATTCACATCTTTTATTTGTTATATTTTGATATCCACTTAATATCTATGTTATTGGATTTTTATCCACAACATCCATTTTAAGGTTTTGCATTGTGCAGGTTTATTAGTTTAGTGATCCTGCTATTATATATCCTCTGTCCGTATTTTCCCACTATATTCCTTTTCATCATTTATTCCTTCTTATCTTTTATTTTATTTCCATTAAATGTTTAAATCACTAGTATTGCATTTAACATCAGTTTATATTATTCTTTTTAGTCGGTCTGACTTCTATGTCAGACTGATACGTTTTTTGAGAATGCATTGACCTTTAAATTTGAATGTTAAGTATATGTAACTCAAATACTGAACAAAAACATCAAGTCTTGTTGTAAAAATGCTTCATGATTGCAGATTGGCCTTGGGCAAGAGGTTGTTGCTCCCACATACAGTATGGAGTATGCCTTAATGATGGTGGTTCACAGTAGGGATGATTTGTTTCCATTCTCGGTTTGGGACTATACATAATAAGAGTGGTAGCGGGCTTTAATGATGCCAGATTCAAGGATCATTAAAACATATTTTTGACATACAAGTGTAGACTGAAAACTAAGGTGATCATTTTTTTGCACTTACATCCCATTCATCTTTGGTTCAAGCAAACTGAGGACCTCAGACCGCTTTTAGGTTATGATCTTTTCTTGTTTTGACATCCTTTTTAGTTCTTGCTGTGATTTTTACATGTCTTACCTTGCCTTCAGTTCTCCTGCTGTTGGTTTATCTGTCTGTCTGTTCAGCAATTTGGCCACATGCACTGCAGCCTGATTTACTCTTCACACACCGATCTTTCCATCCTAAAAGGTTAAAGACTTTCTGCTACAGCAGTAGTTTTCACCTCCAAGTGCTGTGTAAGATTTTCGGAGAATTTCTAAGAACTAACCTTAAGAAAATGTGAATCAGCGAGTATCAGCCAATAACAAGATTACATAATTAAGAGCTCCTGTAACTCATTGGCAATAACTTCATTGCCTGATCATACTTGAAATATCAGAAATGTATGTCATTTTCATTAATTTTAACTATTTTGTTGCCAGTGTCCACACACATAGTATTTGTGTAGGCCCCTAAGCTATAAAGATAATGTACCACACCCACCCTAACTTCCATTTTGGCCCATTTTTCACAAGTGGTCATGTATGACCGGATACCATTTTTAAGATGTACTGAAAGTACAGTCATATCTGTGTTCCTAAACTACAGGGGTGTAAACAAAGGTTTATTACGTGACAGCAACAGCTGGGTTTCTGAACAGACTGAGATGGTGTCTGCCTTACTCCACCTATAAGGCAACTTCTAACATCTCTGCTAACATTCTTCTGTGTGTCGGTTATGTTGAAGTGGTAGTGTCATGTGGATTACATTTTTCTGTTACTACTGTTTGTTTGGCTGTGATCGTGTAATGTTCTCAGGAATGTAATGTGTAATATGTCACCTGGTGGAGATACAGCTATACAGGTGCTAGACTGCACGTGTATGGACAAGCCTCTTGGTTAATAAACCATGTTGCTGTTCATACACGTGCAGTCTAGCACCTGTATAGCTGTATCTCCACCAGCTATACAGGTATACAGGTGCTAGACTGCACGTGTATACCTGTATAGCGTTGGAGATAGTTTTATTTAGCAGAAGCATAGGTAACACTCAATTACACAAACTACCGCTCAGTCATTACCGGGTTTATTTTAGTCATAATACAACCACTAATAGTAACCACACATATTTCCAGATGCAGCCCAATTGCTTTATTTCATTTCAGTGAATTATGGTCACTTGCTAATTCTGCCTAGCTGCCTATGTTTATTGACATGCACTGTAGTAACCTGGTTACTGTAAATCTGTGTGTACATGCATCAGATCAGTAACCAGATTTCTCTCCTACCTCCAACCTTATTTTGGAAGAGTGGCTTACTGATTTTAACCATATTAGTGATTGAAGACACTGCTTCCTGCTTATTTAGGTGTGCATGTCTGTGTCAGAGTAGACAGACAGTGCAGTGAGAGACAGACAGGCAGTCAAACAGACAGCGTGAAAGTATGTAAATTTAACAAACAGTTAAATAATCAGAGGTGGAAACTTACTTATTTAAAATTCTGCAGGCTACTTTGTGTCAGTTTCAGTTTTAGTCAAACTTTAGACTTTAGACAAACTTTCCCTGTTTGCAGTCTTTTGTCCTGCACGTGCATACTTGTAAAAAGCAGATTAGTTACACATAGAAATTGGCATTCTCCAGGAGAAATCTACCTGAGGAAATCAAGTTTGTCTAATCCCTTACCGCGATTATGGAAATCAGGTTTCATGTTTAGATGACAGTTATATAACCAGTTTACTAGAGAAAGCCAACTCTAACCTAGTTACTTAAGTGTATGTAAATCCACCAGTGTTGCCAATTTAGCGACTTTGTCACTAGATTTAGTGACTTTCAAGACCCCTTTAGTGACTTTTTTTCAAAAAAGCAGCTAGCAACATATCTAGTGACTTTTTGGACGGACCTTAACTCCTCTTCTTGAAGCGAGTCACCAGTATTTCTCAGTGAATGAGAGCTAATGTGGCTCTCTGGAGTGACTGTTCAGTGGGTGGGACAGAGCAGCAGCACATTCAGTCGATCAATCATCAGCCAGGCAGAGTTGTGAATGAGCTGTGAATGTGTGTAGCTAATGACTAATCACTGATCGTCATTGTTTTTATTCGAAATGATTTAACTTTGCTATCTAAGTTTGATTTTGTTTTGTCAAAATAGAGTTAACAATAGTGAATTTATTCCAGTGCATGATCATCTCTCTATTCATGATATTTCAGTTAGAGTTGAGTCAACAGTCTGCATAAATATTATTATTAGAAATACATTTAGATGCACATTGAGGAGCTGCTTGAAAAGTCAGTTTAGTTTAATTTAACTTAATTTTCTTTTTAAAGTGTTGTATGTATCTAATTACGTCATGACATCATAAATTGGCATGTGATGTCATCTAGCAACATCTAGCGACTTCTCCTGCAGGCTTTAGCTGCTTCCTACTGAAAATAGTTGGCAACACTGAAGCCCACTGACTAACTGACATGTCAGACCTGCTGAGGTGAGACCCTTACCTGTTGCTAGTCACTCAGTCAGTGTAATGCCGGCTGTTAGCAACTACATTTTAGCACACAACTGCTGTGGGTTCAGATGATTTGGTTACAGTAATCAGATAAATCTTGGTATATGAGTGTGATGCTGATGCTGGAATATTGTTTTATAACTGAAAACAAGACTGAGTCTCTAGCCACATTTAATTAGCGGTGCTTTAAACTAAATGCTAACGTCAGCATACTAACATGCTCACAATGAAAATGCTTACATGCTGACAAACTGTTTAGCAGGTGTAATGTTTAGCGTATTTACCATCTTAGTTCAGTATTTTAGTGAGATAAAGTTTGTAGATTAGCACTAAACTACAGCTGAGGCTGATTGGGATATCATTAATTTTGCAGGTATTTGGTCATAAACCAAAGTATTGGACAAATTCTAATTTTGACCTGATGATGACACTATATTAAAAGTTAAGGGGTCACCAAAGTGATGACAATTCATTTTGAGGGAGGCAAGAATGTCTATACCAAATTTCATGACCATCCATCCAATTGTTGATAATTCACACTTTGACCAAAAATGTGGACCTGCTGGTGACACTAGATGAAAAGTCATCCTCTGAGGACCTTGAATATGTGTACAAAATTGAATGGCAATTCTGAATGGCAACAGTATCAACTTTCAAACCTTTGGAAAACTTTCAGAGACTGAAGTGCCTATCACTACTAAATTATAAAAGTGCCTCTTGGACTTTATTCCAACATGAGCACAGTTTATGAACAGTTTATGTCCCCTCATGAAAGTGTTGGTTCTAAGAGTAAATGATAAACAACCTTAAACTAAACCAAAAGCAAAGAGGAGACCAACAGAGAGGAGTGTAAAAAGGAGAGAAGAAGTATTGAACTACCATCGCCAAGGACATGGGAGGGTGTGTTGGTGCGATACCCAGCATGACTTCGGTTTCTGTGAAGAAATTGGTTCAAGGATACAACAACATTAATAAATGATGCCACACACAGAAGCACATGCTCAAATAAAAACCACAGCATTGCTTGCATAGGGGTTGAAAACAGCGGGAACTCTTCCTTGGCAATCCTCACACAATGACTACAGTATGGAAATTTTATGTGGGTCAAGTAACCTTTGGTTTGCTTGGCCAAATACTAGCATGCTCCATACCTAGACTAATATTAAGACTAATAATCACACAATTAGCCTTTGGTTGTGTGGGGAAAGCAATCACACAAGAGGAAAAAAGAAGGAAACGTGTGATGTGAGGATTATGGATGCTAATACCGTTTCTCTGTGTTCCTTCATTGCAGCTCATGGCGTGCGACTCTCACATAAACACACACATGCAAATGCACACACCAGTACGGCTCCCCTTGAGGGTCACACTATGGGGGGTTTGTCCCAATTAGCACAGAGTCAAGGTGTTGAAGGAGACATACTGAGCTAGCAGGTTATGGTAACTGGGAACACACTGCGCCAGTATGCTGGCTAACTGCTAACTAGCCTACTTCATAGGCGCAGCATGCCTTTTTATCAAAAAAAAAAAAAATACTTTCATCCACAGGCACTTTATGGCTGCAGCATTAACAAGACTTCTGAAATGTCTTCATGCCAAGGACTCCAAATAGCAAAGGAGGCCAAAATACACAAACAGCCACGGTGATGTGTTAGTGGTCTCAAATCAGCACTTGCTGCAGTTAACAATATAAATACTACAATACAACTGTCTATTGCATCTGTCCTGTATTGCTTATAAGTATAGTTGTAGCCATGACAACAGTTTTTTTATGTATTAATATCACAAAGATATATGATGATGACAGTCTGGCATTATTTAGTGGTAACTTTACCCATCCCTTGTCCATCTACATTAGTACTACAGTTGTAGCCATAGCAACAATTACACTTGAGTGCAATTTTCACAGTTTTCATTTTCAATTTTACAGTTTTCATTTGTTTGTGCTCTCATTATGTGCTCAAAATGTGCAAACATCTCTAAGTGGGCCTTGGGCACCTATTCATAAGTTCTAGAAATCACACTGAAAGTTTGACTAGAACAAAGTGAAATACTCCTACCTCAGAGCGAGACACGAGACTGTGAGAAAGGAGGAGAGGTCCACTTTTGAACCATGAAATGATGACATGTCGTATTTTTCCTTAGTAGTATATACTTGGTCCAGGTAAGTCGCACTACAAGTATATTTCTGTCTTATAAAAGTACTTTAGGATAAGGCTTGTGTTAGTCTTTTCTTTTTTCAACATATCCTAGTAAAACTTTCCAACATCCCTACCCTGTCTGTGGCTCTCAGCCTCAAGCCAATTGGTTGCTGTGAAGAAGTACTCTTCTTAATGACTCTAAAATGTATAGTTTGAATTTTAAAAAGAAAAGGCTCAGTGATTTCCTAAAACAGCAGGACACTATGGTCTTTAGTGAACATTACTCAAACTGGAGTATTTTTCTGGGACTATTTCCAATTGCAGATTTATACACTACACATTTAAGTACAATGTTCCCCAACTTTTATTTTTTTATTTTTTACATGTGACCCTGATCACAAATTGCAAGTCTGTAAGTTGTGAGCAACTCAGTTAAAGTGATTTTTTTCTTCTCAAATTGTTTCATTTGTTTCAAAAGAAAGATAAATAATAATGTTGTGTAGCAGATTTTTTTTTTTTCCTTTACTACCTGGGTGATCATCTCACGACCCTGTGGAGTCCCAAACCCTTAGAATGGGAACCACTGCTCTAGTTACAGATACAGTTACTGGATGGTGGAATTGCCTCAAAATAAACTACAGTGAGTGTGTTCATGTTTTGGAACATGTCACCCAGTGTTACAGTGTGGCTCACTGTGTTTTTGGACAACAATGGAGGCCCGTATTCCTACTCTAAGAGGCTTTAAAATCAACTGGATCTCTTCAGTCTGCGTACAAATAACATGGACAATTGCTATGGACACTGCTATCACTGAAACCATGTAGTTTGATGTTGTGTAGTTATCTGAGCTGTTCTGTTATTTGTGTTATTTTATGTTACTGTTTGTGTTATTTGTACACAGATTGAAGAGACCAGGTTGTTTAAAATACAGGCCATGTACAGCTAATTTGTACACAGGTTATATTTGTCTTTATCCTTAAAATGACTCTATCTGGCCTGTGTTACTGAGGAGTTACCTTTGTGTTTAGACCTGCAGGAACCCACCGAAAATCCTGTTCATTCATGTTTTCATGTTGCCAATAGTGGCAACATACTGTTTAGTCTGTTTATAGCCTCCTAATGTACCTTAACGGTATTGGCCAAGGAGCCATTATGAGTACAGTCTCAGACCATAATGATGGTTTTCAGTCTGGGACTCACAATGTGTGTGTGAAAATGCGTGTATATGTGTGTGATTGTTCAGGGGTGGTTGGTATTGTGCAGCCTGAAGAGCTTCCATTACCTGAGTCTGAAAAAGCAGACTATTATCAGCAAGAGCTTGTTCCCCAGGGAAGACTTTAACAGGTGCACCATACTGCTACACAAAGAGAATGTATGGAGTGCACCAAGACCCTTGGAGTGTGTGTGTGTTTGAAGTAGCATAGCAGTGGTTTTACACAATCAGTCCAGTAAATCCTATGTGCCTACAATTTACATTATAGACAGCCATTTCCCAATTAATGCAAATGTCGCTGTCATTTTTAAATTAGTTTCAGTTCATTTTAGTTACGCTATCACAATCTTCTTGCAGAGACTTGAAAGTTGCTCATCATAGGTAATGCATTGTAATGAAACACATTTCTGTTAAAATGACTTAATTTTAGAGTTTCAATACAGTTAAAATGGCAGAGTGATCTGTGACTCTTCCCTGATGGTGCATTCACATGTTGAAGTGAAGGTCTGACAATAGAGCTTCTCCATTCAGCATTGTATCCATGTGTTATGATGTTTGTAAACTCAACAAGGAATACAACTAATTATCAGACAGGAATGCTGTAAAAACTTAACTAATGCGACAACAGCAAATAAAGAATATGGCATGGCGGCCCACTAGCACAGAATATCTAACATTATATCTTCTACCAGCTGATTAGCCATGTGTTTAGTGGCAATACACGCTCAGCAGTTACCTACCAGCATGTAACACTGCAGCATCTCAAAATAATAAATTATTTGCCTTCCCGGTTAGAAGATTAACTTTGCCTTTTCTGAATATTGGCCAGATCAGTGTGGCTGGTAAACACTAAATGTCTTACCGAGAGGAACTTGTCAACAGTCCAGTTATAATCCTGAACAGAACTTTGTACAGGCACCATCACGATGCTCTTCAAGAGTTGTGGAGGAAGGATGGAGGTTTTTATCTGTTGTCACAATGGGGTCATGTTTCCACAATGCAACAGCCATCCCTGAGTGATTTGGGAAGACGCTCCCCTTTTCCAATTTGTTTTGCTTTATTTCATCCATTACTGACCACTAGCTCAGCAGGCTAATGCTATGCATTTGCTGCACTCTATTTATCTCCCCGCTTCCCAGTGGGGATTACACATCAACTTGCAACACATGACATGCATCGACACAAGCGATTGGCAGAGAGTCAGTGAGAGAAAGAGAGAGATGATTTTTTTTACTAAATTACATTTGAAAATACTACAACCCAAGCCTGAAGCTTGAAATGAAAATTTCTCCCGAACACTGGATGGTGAACTCTAAAAAAGAGGGGACACTGCTGCTACATTGCCAACCTCTAGGACCAACAGACAACAGAGGAGTTTGAGTGAAGCAGCGATGCAGTGGATGAACAACATGACACAGTTGTGCATCCCTCCTAGCTAGAATGTTTTGATCAGAATCGTGGTGTGCTTCTGAATTCTGCAAAATATTACAAAAGATGAAATATGGCGACATATTTTGGGAAACGACTAAAGGAAGGTGTAAGCAGAGAGTAGTTATTTGGCTTAAACATGCTAAACCTCTGGTATAGTGCTTTAAGGTTTGCTACATCAACACCACACCAAAACAAGCTGAGGGAAAAGAACTGAAAATTTGAATGGTGAATGGTGAAAGTGTCTAGGCAGTGTGTAGAGCATTAAAACATAGCATATTGTGACATTAAAACTCTTAGGTGAATGCATTTAGAACCAAATGATACAAAGACTCTAGTGAAAGCATGAACTTCAGTGAGACTGGCCTGAGATCTTGTGGCACTAAAAGTCTAATTAAATCAATACTCACTATGTTTTTTCTTTCTTTCTTTTTTTTTTTTTTTGAGCATTCAAGTCTAAGAAGCCTTTTATTTACATTAAAGGAAAATATCTGTTAATTAAAGCCTGTGTGTTACTATCATAGTAATTACAGATTAGCATAAGATAATAGTATTTTGCTGACATTGTCAATTCGTCATAGTGCTATCCTGACCTGTGTTTGACTTTTATGAATGAAAACCATTGCTAATGACAGGTTTGGGCTCAGCAGTGGATTCAGCAGGGAGTATGGAGTCATTCCTGAATATTAGACACTCTGACAGCTCACATGCAGTGAGGCCTAAGGTATAG
>CM076447.1:33540476-33797976 GCA_038419695.1 Scomberomorus guttatus | reverse complement strand
TCAGCTATACAAAATGTTGCTGGTGTTATTGGTAAAAGAATCTCTACACAATTATTCTCACGTTCCATAATATCAAATAGCAGCCTACAAATGCACAAGGGATTACCAACACTGTCAGAGCCCTTGGCACCCACTCCTCTATAGATCAGATCATTATTTTATTTTATACCATGATCTGGGTGAATAGTCTTTTCTGATTGGCTGGCAGGTGTGAGTTAAAACCGTTTAATGCACACGTAGTTTGGCTCACATTTAATCACCGTTCGAAATTCATCTGCTACCCAACCTGTAACCATAGCAACATTAAAGAGCACAGCTGTCAAAGCTTACTCGTTATGAAGTTTTGAAGAATGGGACGCAGCAGAGGAAAAAGAAATGAAGAAAAGAAAGAAACTAAGCGAAAAATGGCAAAAGGATCTGACACCTGAAGAGCTTAAAATGATAAGGAAGAGAAGGATGAGATTAATACAAAATAGGCAACAAAATGGGCAGTTAGTATACTGAGAGACTTTCTCTACCAAAAACAAAAGAACACTGATTTGGAGACATACTCTACGCTTATGCTTAACAACACCTTATGTGAATATTATACCTTGGTTTAGGCTTGTGGTGAGTACAGTGTGGCAAGTTGTGATGACAACGGTAAGCTCTTGCTTCATAACCTTTGGATTTTGAGTGCAAACTTGAACCAAAAACTTGCGAATGCTTTTATTTTATATTGTTGGCAAATGACCATGGTATAAGAGGGATAATCAACTTGTAGATGTGCGTTAAATGGTTTTAAGGCACTTCCTGTGAAGTGGTTCTTCGTCTCCATGTTGCCTTAAAACCGTTTAATGCACACCTACTCATTGATTATCCGTTACATAAGCCACCTCCAAGCATGATCTTCAGTTCTACTTGACTACTTTAGTTTCCCTTAATGTATGTAATGGGTCTCGTCTATGGCAGAACCTTGATTTTTTTTTGCTCTTTGTGTCATAAACGTTATGGCACTCTTGTGCAAATGCCTAAGTTATTATTTCCTTCCGCTGTAGAACTGCTGCCGTTATTGTTTTCCTTGCATACAGAATATTTTGCATTAAGGGAGTACTCAGTACTCAGGGTAAATCAGAACCCTTAATGAGTCCTATCCGGTTGGGTGGCATTGGCCTAATAATCTTACTGTAATAAAGCACTGTCCTGTTTTGCAAAACCATCATGTTCTGTTTTCCAGTCTGAATACACATCCTGCAGCATGGGATTGGTTCTCTGGGTTTAAACAAGTCATTATGAAAAATCCTCAGTTGTTGTTGACCTATTTTAAATGAAAATAGAATGACAGATAAGTTGGTAAAATATCAGCAGCTTCATTTCAGAACAATCTAGTCATATCAGCAAACAAAAACTATCAAAGCCTCATAAATGCATTAGACTACCAATTTACACACACACATCACAGTTACTGTAGAATGATTCTAGTGATGGAAACAATGACTTTTCGTTGCAGCTGTTGTGTCCATGTTTCTCACATAATGAAATGTTGACCATGCCTCTCAGTGGGTATCCAGATAGCCATCACGGTGTATTGTCTGTTTTTACATTACACTCTCTCCAGGTAAGCCTCTGATTTGCACTGTAATCCTCTACTTGGCATGGCAGGCAGGCAGGCTACCTGCCTCTGTGCTTTTGTGTGTGTGTGTGTGTGTGTGTGTATGTGTGTGTGTGGTGGAGACTGTTTGTTTCTCTGGTTGTATGTATGAGACCCTCTGCGTGATGATGATGATGATGTGGTGTGTGTGTGTGTGTGTGTGTGTATGTGTGTGTAGACATGCTAGGCTGCATTTCATCTCGGGGCTTAGGTCTCATCTTGGAATGACAGAGACCCAGGTGTTATTTAGAATTAAGGCAGACTAACACACAGTAGTGAACACTTATTATACCACTATCATTCTGTCTGTACATAGACAAATACTCATATGAACAAACATACACACACAGTGGTTCTGCACAGGACAATTGTTTCTGGTGTATGCTTTAATAGAATAGCAAGCCAGCAGCATGTCAGAGGACAGCTGGAAAATTTACCACTTCACACATGTCTTCTGCATCTCTCCATCTGGTTGACCGGTGAAGTGTTCGAGGGGCCAGCAGGTCTTAACAACGTTAATCCATGTAGCAGAAATATTGCTTCAGCTCTGGTTTGGTTTCATTTTCATTTCTAAAAACAAATAAACACTGAGGGCCAGATTTACTAAAAAATATGGCATTTCATAAATGTGCACTGCGGTTGTCTATGAGTTTGCGGCTGCAAACTGCATGTATTCAGCATCTGATTTACTAAGACAGCAGTCTTACTCAGTCAGCTCCTGGACTGATCCAGGTACAGCCCTCCAGATGCACACTGAAGGAGAGCTCATAGAAACACATTATTGTTGTCCTGAGATTGATTCGATATGGATGTTAATACTGAGCTAAATTCAGCCAAACACTCACTTAAATAACTTAGCAAAAGAAAGAAAAGTTTGGTTGCAGCCAGTAGTGATTTTACAGTTCATTAATGCTCAGTTCAAATTCAAGTTTGATGAACAAACCAAAGCTCCCCGTAAATCAGATGTTGAGTTCATTAATAAATGAATTAATAATAAAACCCTTTTTTTCATTTCTAATAATCAGTTCTAGGGTATATTTAATACACATTTATTTTTTCTAATACAACTTGTGGCTCTTGTAATTGGCATCTGTGTGCTGTTTATGACTACTTTTCAGAGGCAGAGAACCTTCCCCTCAGAACCATAGAAAACTGCATGATATTTGCACGATCCTCACTTAAATACACATGCAACGAGGAGAGAGGTACACCTTGCAGACACTCACACAAATGCCACTAGACTTCAACTCCAGGCTGCTGCATCTGCTTGATAAATACAGCACATGCTTTTGGGGCAGAATATGTCACATCTGCACCTGAAAACAGCCACTACAGCCACACCAACAGCTCTGTGAGGCTGTACTTACAGTATTTAGTGCAAAGCACCACTGTGCCTAATGTCAGCATGCTAATATGCTCACAGTGATTTCATGTGGATGTTTGGCAGGTAATGTTTATGTTCACCATCTTAGTTTAGCATGTTAACATGGTAACTGTGAAAAGGTTGCTCCTCTCTAGGTCCTGGTTCCCAACATTGTCAATGTTTGTGTGTTTCTCAAGGTTATGTTCTATTGAAGGGCTCCTGTCCTGCTGTGATGTGTTTTATTTATTTATTTATTTATTTGAGTGTGTGTTTTGTGATGTTAAGGCAGATCATCTGCTTAATCAGTGTTGGTCAAAACAGGTGTGTATCATTAGTAGCATTGAGTGACTTGATGATTGAGGAAAGTTTAAACTGTTTTGTAGTAAATGACATTCTGTAAAATGGGGTGCATTCATTGCTGTGCATGTGCCCATTGATAAATTATGATTTTCAGCAGTAACACTAATCTTATAATAATGTTTGCTCTGTTATTCTGTTTTCTTTCTTTCTGAAAGCTAGAGTCTAGCTCACTCCATCCTAACCTGAGCAGATGGTAGGTTCTGGTTAGGTGAAGCTGATAACCGACCTGCTTCTTCAACATCCCCTTTAAAGTTTTGTTGGTATTCTGTCATAACGTATTGGAGAAAGGTTGATTTTGACAAAATGTCAGCTTCATGGTGGTGCCAGAGGAAAAGTCAGGGGATCTCCTCAGTCATTAAGATATATCCTCCAGGAACCAAGAATATCACAAATTCCACAGCAATCCATCCGATCTTTGTTGCAACCTGGCAAACTATCAACAACCACCACTCAGCCAGCACTGTCAGTTTTCTGCTGGGTGAACATACATGCTAACAGTCAGATCTATTGGCTGTGAATATCTGAGTGATCCCTGATCAGTCTAGATGACATTTAATCAAATCACTGACCAAATGCAAAGCCTGTCAGTCAACCAGCTGTAAAATCTGTCACCTTGGATATGAAGGAATGTCGTCTAAGCACAGCTTATGGACAACTCATTTTTCCAGCCTTTCTGACAGGAATGAATCAGAATGTTAATGGCTAATGGTACCATTAATGGTTAATGGTAACTGGTTAGTAGGTTGGTCTGTAACTGTGTCCAACATTTTGAGGATGTTGTGAAATCTACTGAGCATGTGCATACTCCCCAGACCATCAACCACTTCCATTTTGAACACTCTCTATGGTTTCTTCTAGCACCTCTGTCAGGCCAAAATGTAACATTGCACATTCAGTTCTCAGCCTTGTGCTTATTGTATGTAGCACAACCAAGTCGAAATTGCACAGTATAGCACTTTCTTGAATCTCTTATTTATTAAATGCATTACTTAAGGCTTGTTATTACTTCCACAAGTATAATCACTGGTTTATTGCTTCATATGGTGAGAAAGACAGAAATCAGAATAGTGGGGATAATTCCAAAAGTCTATGAGAAGATGTCTACTGACTTGCATGAAAAACTGATGAATTCAATGTCATGCAGATGTTTGGAGAAGGTGATAACCAGTGTAAGGATTAAGATTTGGGATTGCTTTGTTTTGCTTTCTTATCAAATGTCTTCATGCTTGTTATTAACGGGAAAATAATATTTCTGTACTATTGCATGTGTCTATCATCATGCCCCACTAAATAGCTTTACAATACACTACAGGTCTTATTATTTTTTTGAAATTTTGCTTTTATTGGAGCTGATGAGACTATCTACAGGGGCTGGGGTGGAGGAGAGGAGACTAAATAGAAGGAATGGCAAGATGAGAAAGCAAGGAAGACAGAGATTTAAGAGGATGAGAGCTCAGAAGGAGCTCAAAGAAAAGGTGGTGACAGACAACAGAAAGGGAGGAGGACAGGGAAAAACATACAGGAAGAATGGATGAAGAAGCCAGAAAAGAGAAAAGATGAGGAAAGAAAGATGATGGGGGAAGAAAGAGAAAAGGAGGAGAAAGGGCAACAGGATTAGAATCAGGAAAGAAGGAATGAAGTCTACTAATCATAGATAGTTTTCTTTCCTACAGATGTCAGTGCTAAATGACAAAAGCACTCATTGACGAACCAACATCCCATCCATGCAATTGGCTGAAATGAATCATCTGGAGCAAGACTGTTCAGTTTTTATAGCACCCTTGACAAGAGGCTCTTTAATGAGGTCTACACACACAAACACACACACACACACACACACAGTCTCTCTTCAGGGTCTACACTGGAGTGCCAAGTGGTAGTCAACTCTTGTCTTTGGAGTTTGTTTTTTTTTTCCTTTTTGGGGGTTGCCATGTTTCACAGAAAGAAGTCAAACATGCAACAATCAGACAATCACAAGGTGTCTGTATCTCAGACATTTTATCCTCCAAGGTTTACACAGTACAAGGTATAATGAGAATTTACTCTGACAGCTATGGCATAAAGTAATATTTTCCCATATTATAATTCAAACACATTATTGGCTATTGGCCGTTTCTAAACAAGCTATGGTAGCCGCTGTCTACATGGATGAAGGAACATGTCCCCCAGTGCAGCGGTGTGGCTCGTTGACATGTTTTTAATAGTATTTGGACAATAATGGAGGTCTATGGCACAGTGGATTAAGATATATCAGGCTTTGGATACACACACAATACTTGTAAGCAGATCAGTTCATTGTTGGTTTGGCTCTGCACATGAGATTTGTTGACAATAAGAAGAATATAGAAAATCGCCAGCCTAATCTTTAAGGCTTAAATGTATGACTTGTTTGAATGCAGAAAAAGAACTGGGCAGTTTGCTTGAGCAGCAGTAGCTGAGAAAGCCACCAACAGAAATTTCAACAGAAAATCTGACAAAAATAAGTCACAGTACAGGTCATCCTGGTGAATAGGGATATACATCTTTGGGAATCTCACAACTCCAATTAGTTTCAATTCTTGGTGATGCAATACATGTCTCAGCAAATATGAAAATAAATATGGGTAAAATGAGTAGGAATTTCAGAAATCCATCTTTTTTTGGTCCAGGTCATGGTGGCAGCAGGCTAAGCAAAGTAGCCTGGATGCCCTTCTTCTCAGTCATGTTTACCAGCTGCACCTGGAGGATCCCAAAACATTCCCAGGTTAGGTGGGATATATATCATGTTGGGCTGTGTCTGCACCATGGGGTCTCATCCCAATTGGATGTGTCCAGAAAAACCCCAAAGGGAGGCATGCATCCCGTTCCACCTCAACTGGCTCCTTTCAGTGTGAAGGAGTAGCGATTCAACCACCCTGACCTTCAACACCCTATATCTAAGTGTGAGACCAGCTCCTCTGTGAAGGAGACTCGTCTCTGTCACTTGTATCCATGATCTAATTTTTTCAGTCACTACCAATTCATCACCATAGGTGAGGGTAGATGCATAGATTGAATGGTACATTAAGAGTCCAGTACAACACCTGCATTACTGCTAACGCTGCACCAGCCTGTTGATCACCCACTCCATCTTACTGTCACTTGTGAACAAGACCCTGAGATACTTGAACTCCTACACCTGGACCAGCAACTCACTTCATGCTCTTTTAAAATGAAATAAACTGTGGACCAAATTATTTTCCTTGCTCAATCAGGGTTGGCTGATTTGCCTTCAGGCTTGTTTACTAGTGCTGGAGTTCAGTACAAAACTGAATTTTGGAATCTGTGAATCAATCCAGATAGAATTGAAGATAAGAACTGCGATTTTTACAAGATTTATTTTTTCCCCTACTCCTACTGAGGAAGTGCAGTGCAAAAACACGACAAAAATGGAGACAAAATCTACAGCATACACGCCTAGTATACATTTTGTTACTGTAAATGTCTACATAGTATTACATTCCAGCCTGACATTGCAATGTGTCTAAAGATCTGTCTGATTTTCAGACACACATAACCACCTCCAGTAATTTTCATTATTTTAAAATCATTGGTAAACACCTTGCCTTCCTCAAGCCTTATCATCCAATTTCCTGACAAAATCATTTTTATTAGTATGTTATTGTTTGAGCTGCTTGCTGCTTGTTGGATTTCCCTGCTCATCTTTATTGGAAAGCTTATTTCCATGAGTACATAGGGCTGCTGGTGAAAACATTTCATTTCAGATTTTTATGCTCACATATCAGACAATAAATGATAGGGATGTAAACAAGGAAAAATCACATGAAATATTTTCTGACATGTTAGGGCCACATTAATGTGGATATAGAGCTGATAGCAATCACATATCTGCAACTGTGACTTCATTATAAATACACAGATCAGATGGAACATTTTAGAGGTTCCCCACCATTACCTGACTGACCCACCCCCAGGACCCAAGGCCTTAATTCAACCACCTCTAGCTTGAGTCTATTAACAATGGTGATATGTAGTAGATTTGACTATCACTCAAGTTTTTTGAAGTAATCTTGTGAAAACACCCAAAGAAGACTGAAAACATAAGCAATTCACAAGTGGTTGTCCAGACTTACAGTTTAAAGACTATACATGATTGCTGACACACTGCTTTCAAACTTTGATTGTATGCATTAATCTCTGCTTTACATGAGTTTGATTCATTCCTTCAGGCTCAATCTGGTAATTACAATTATTACTTGACCTATTCCTCAACTTTCATCTCGACCAGAGCAACCATGTCAGGGATTTTCCTCCACAGACTCCATTATTAATTTGTTTTTCAGCAGCATCAAAGATGATTTGATAATACTAGTGCTTTCTGAGGAGAAACCATCTTTGCAAATGATTTGAGTGCCAGTCGCACCGCTTGACCGCAAATGAATCACACAATTTAATTTTCTGCAAAACCTGCTGAAGGCCACGTGCTGGCTGGTTTTATATTTTGAGATGCAGAAATTCATTCTTCCCCTGTGTTGCCTACTTGTTCTGTGCACCTCGTTAGTGGCTCATGTTTTGCTACGTTACTTTTTCAAGCAGCTAAAGAGATGAGGCTGAGTTTCTTTGATGGTGCAGTGCTTTATTGTGTTGTCCTTTCTGATGCCATATTGAACTTTTGAGTGCCGTTAGTATTGGAAACAACCAATTTCCATTCAAGAGCTGTTGACCAGATGACCCATCATCTCACCTCACCTTTTGGTTTGGTTTTGGCTGAAAACTATCAACAGTTAAGTCACAGAGTGTGGCAGATATTTTCTTTCCTTTGGCACTATGTACTTTTAAGTCTGTCCAAAACGGCTTTTGGGGGGACGATATGATGCAGTTTTTCTCTATCTGAATGCAATCTGATTACCCAGGGTGAATGTTGTGTCAGTAGGAAGGCAGTCTAAGAGTCCTAATGAGAAGGTTGGCTTGGCTCTGAATGGAGCCACTGCTTTGAGAAATAACAAGGCCACTTTGGCTGCCATCACTCAAATAAATCACTTCCCTGATGAGCAGATTGGACACCGGCTGCTTCAGTTTGATTGCCGGTGATCAAATCCATCCTTGCTAATGGCATTTGCAGCTTGTTGTTGTTCCATTTATTTATTTATTTTTAATTGCTTGGTTTGTTTTTTAACCTGTGAGTGGCAGGGCTTCTGGTCTGCCAGGCCCACACTGCAGGCCAGATTGTTTTGAAATTTGCTATGGACATTCATAACCTTAAGAGGATAATTACTAGTATATGTGGTGACAGATTTTTCGTCTGGTACCACCATCAATATCAGATTTTCCACTTGACCAACAACAAAAAAATCCATGAAATAGAATTCATGGTCTCCATGGAGTTTGCTCTGGATATTGAACAAATTAGAACTAACACTTAATTTGTTCAAATAAATTTGCATGCAACCCAAATAGCCTAAGCCTGAAATATGTTGTAGAATTGACACAGTTTATGTTAACTTTTCACTGAAGTGAAAAGTAAATTGTAATGTATGGCAGTTGTATTTTACAAAGCAGCAAACAGCCTTACCTTTTTCCACCGTTTTCTGAGATGATTTACTGTTGTGTGTTTATCCATTCAGCAGTGCTTGCTAGTTTTCTCCATTTTGCATTGGCCAAGAGAGCGACAATAGCCCAAAATTTACAGCAAGCAGCTTAAGATCAATCATCACCACATTGTTCCTCTTTTTCCAATTTCCTCTCTCTTTCTCCAAATTCCATTTGAATTCAACCTTGACTTGTATGACTGACTGATGGACAGCTTAAAAAAAAAAAAAAAACACGTGTGCATGTGTGTGTGCTTGTGCATATTGAGAAGCTTTAGTTCTGCGGCTGCAACAGTCGGTTGGACTGACAAATGACTGATCCTTGACATTAATTGCTAATTATTATAGTACATATAGAGGAGGCTGTGTGTGTTAGCATGTTTGTGCATGTGCACTTGCATGTTCTGTTTGTGTGTCATTTGCTCTGCATGTATATACTGTACCTCACGATGTATACCTATGTGTGAGAGCTCATGGTGCACTGTGTGTGTGCAGCAGTGTGAGTACAGAGAGTTACTGCTGGTATAAATCAAGCCCTCTAATTGGTCAGGAGCTATAACCGCAGCAGGAGGTCCTGCCTCAGGCTGCTGCTAATTGGCCACCTGCAGCGAAGCACGATGCACCGTTGGTCCAAACTAGGAGTCACTCAACACCAGAGTGTCAACAGGTGTCAAGTTTATGTGTGTGTAAATGTGTGTGTTTTTCTTCTGTATTTCTTTATATGTATGTGTATTGTGTATCCTTGTTTCACCTGTGTTTACAGCAGCCGAGTGTGTCTGTGTGTGTGTGTTAATTCAAGGTCATTTACAACACACTCCGTGTTGTAAACTAACCTCAGTTTTTTTAGGCCTTTTTCTCCTGCAGATCTGAGACAGGCAATGTGAAATTTAGCTTGTATTGAGTGTAAATGAGCTTAGTGTTACTTTAGTGACCCGCTCATTCTCAGCCAATGAGAATGTAGGAATGCCTGCCCATCAAATATCAAAATTGGTAGTTAATGTTTAAAAGGTTCCTGCGAGGAATTTGTATGATTTCCAGTCTGAGTGTATTTACAACCTGTGTCAGCATCGGTAGGTTGTCAGTAATTACATTAATTTTGGTATTGAGGTTCAAAGTTCATTTTTGGAAACAGCAGTTGTCAAAACAATCTCACCTCAAGGTCCATTTAATAGCTGTTCTAAGGAGGAGTTTTTGATCAAACTGTACCACACCATCCTCATCAGCAAGAATTAACTTTCAACCTCAGCTTCTATGTCGTACATAGAAAAAATGGAAATTCTACAATTCCATAACAGTTAATAAATGGCCATTAGGGTGATACTGTTTGTCAACATTTGAATTCATTATGAAATCATCTGTCAATTATTGTTTTCAGTAAAATAAATTAATCATTTAGTCAACAAAATCTCACAAATAGTCATAACTGCCCATCACAATTGCCCAGAGCCAAATATGAAGTCTTCAAATTGTTTGTTTTGTCCAACCAAAAGATATTCATGTTACAGTATAGAACAGAGGAAAATGGGGAAATCTTTACATCTGGAGCTGCTGGAACAAGAAAATGTTTAGCGTTACCTTGTGAGGCAGATGAATTCGAGAGATAATGACATCACAACATCACGCGAGAATCCATCTTGTCAGGCCTTAAGTTATGTGCTTGTGAATCCAGCTTCCTCACAATCCAATCACCTGCCAAGTATTTTTGAAAGAGCCTGCCCTTTTTCAAACAGTTTCCATGGACGACTTCTGAGATTCTGTGTAACAAACCATCTGGCACGTCAGGTTATATTTAGCACGCTTTGCTTCATAAATGAATGAAATGATTAATTGATTCTGAAAACTGCTAGTTTGCATCCCTATATTAAAATGACAAGAATCTACTGCAAGGTGATAGCATCAGCTCACTAAACCATCAGGACTGCTTTTATATTGCCTGTATATCAAATTAAAGGAAGTTTGATTTTGTTCCAAAAGCCATATGAAAATGGTGGGCCAAATTTGAGTCGTTTCCCCCCCATAACGAAAGCTGAAGTTTTCCCTTTTATAGGTTACATCAAAATCTTTTATATCATTCTTCATAAATCTGCATGAAATAATAATGTAAACACAAGGCTCATGTAAATCCTAATAAATATGACCTTGTGAGATCTTATAAACTTATGAGAAGAAGAACACAGGTACATAAGGTAGATCAGAGCAGATTTGTGTGAGCCATAAAGGAAGCAGGCCGCTGTTTATTGTGTGTGGATATGCTTCACATTTCAATCTGGTAGTGTATAGATGATATTTTCATGTTTATGAGTATTATTTTGTCAAATGAGGCTGCATAATTAATTTAAGCTGCTGTAACTCTGTTTGCTCTCACTTACTAATGGGATTCATCACATCTGCCCCCAAATACAACCCTAAATCTGTTTCATAAATCTGTTTTATTCTTGAATTAAATAAAAGAAATAAACAAACAAAACATATTAAAAACATATTGCGCTGTACAATGTTGGCCCCTCAATAAACAGTGCTGAAAAAATCTGGCACATGGTTGAACCTAATTGTTGACCATAAGACTTGTAAACAGCCAAGATAAAATAAATGGTCAGTTTAATGTGGGTATAGGTTGATAAATTGTACTTGCACTTGTTGACATAATGTGCCGCTGTAGTACTGGATATCAGCTATGGATTGACTAGTGCCTTTAACTATTGTGTCTTTTAACTTTTATAATAATCTAACTATAATAAAGCAAGGGATCTCTGTCTGTCTGTCTGTATGTATGTATGTTTGTCCTTTGCATATCTGGAGAAATGTTCATCCGATCCACTTCATACCTGACAGGTGGATTGCTGGGGAATCAAGGAAGTGCAATGTTGATGTGTGAAGTTGTTTGGATGAGCGGTTCTCAAGAAATATATAAAAATACCTCATAAATAACATTGATTTGCTTCTTCTTCTGCCCATGGAGTCACTGAGCTGAAATACGGACAGTGCCACTCTGCCATTGCAACCCACATTGTGGTTGAGGGTGGGATTACATCCATAGTGTTAATGACTTGAAAAACTTTAAGAGACTTAAGCTCTACTTTGGCATGTACATTAAAGACCTATTGCTGGATGTCTCAGGCACGTTTAGAAATATATAAAAATACCTCCTAAACAATGTTGCTTCTGTTTCTTCTTCTGCACGAGGAGTCAACAAGCGGAAATACGGACAGCGCCACTCTACCATTGCAACCCACATTGTGGTCAGAGATGGGATTACATCTGTAGTGATAAGAACTACCATAGATAATGAATTGAAAAAAGTTCAGAGAGTTAGTTTTCAGTTCCTCAAATGCAGGGGAACTTTGTATGCATGTTCAAGACATAGTGCAGGATGTCTCAGGCACGTTTTGAACAGGCACTACAGTTCATCCAATCAACTTCAGATCAACTCAAAATTGTAGTCTCCAGATATTCTGTGTGTGAGGCGTTTAGGGAGCATCGGTAAACTGTAGTGTCTACCGATGGCCTGCATGTGAGGTGTTTAGGGAACATGGGTAAATTATAGCGTCTACTGATAGCCTGCGTGTGAGGCGTTTAGGGAACATTGATAAATTGTGGCGTTTACTGATAGTCTGCATGAGAGGTGTTTAGGGGATGGGCACTGTTCTCTTTAGGTATTGAGAAATCGGCCCGTTCTGAACAAGCACGTTTTGAACAGGCACTGCACTAGTAATAATAATAATAACTTTATTTATATGGCACCTTTTAAAAACAGAGTTTACAAAGTGCTTTGACAGACAAAGCAAAAGCAGGATACCCAGAAGGCAATATAACAACAGAAAGCCAAACAGTAAGGCCAAGCAAAAGCAAGAGAAAATTAAGGTAAAGTTAAGATAAAGTTAAAACAAGAAAGAGATGCAACAACAAAAGATGCAAAAACACAGTAGAGAGAAGACAGAAGAATGATGAAAGATAAAGATGGTAAAAGAGATAAAAGACAATAAAAAACATATACTGGCATGTAAAACACAGTCTGAGAGGGTAATTTCTTGGCTTATATCCTTGACTCTATTTATCAAAAAAATTTCAAAACTTCTCACACATCTCTTGTGAGGCATGCTCTTGCTTCTTTAAGTGCCTTTTGATAATTCTTCTTCTTCCTTTTTCCTACAGTCTCTCTTTAATTCCTGGGTGGATTCGTTTAGTCAGTGCTGCAATGTTCTGCAATGACTTTTTGTCTTTGTAGGGAGCGACAGAGTCTAGGACTGTCTGACAGGTGTGATTAAAAAAGGGATATTGGCTCCTCTGTGTTACAATGTGGATCAAAGGCGGTTAAAGAAGCAGACATAGAGTAAAAAACAGCAGCCGGCAGCCGAAAGGTGTACTGTGATTAATAGGTAGTTGGAATAAAAACCACACTGAATAAAACTGCTTTATGATCAGACACAGACTTAGTGTCAAAGTTGTCAGGGCTGAGACCACTGTACAGAACTAAGGGTGTGGCCCTTCGAATATGTGGGTTCTTGTATTGCCTGAGTTAGGTTAAAAGATTTCAAAGTAAAGCCGACATGTATGTTAAAAATGTTAAAATCGCCTAAAATAAGAATTTTGTCATACTTTGGTGGAAAATGGGATAATAACTCAGCAAACTCTTGGATAAAAGCACTGTTTGGCTTAGGTGGGAGTACATTTAAAAATATTTTCTGTAAATAACAGCAACCCCCCCGCCCCGACTGCCAGGGTTGATGGACATGTGTAAAATGGGGGGGGGGTTGCTTCAATAAGAGAACTGCAGTCACCCTGAGATAACCATGCCTCTGTGTTGATAAAGTCCAAATTATTAAAGGTAATAAAATCATGACATAAAAAAGATTTCTTTAGGGATCTGATATTTAAAAGACAAAAATTTACAGGATTACAATTAAGAGCAGAAAGTAAGTAAGAAAGTAAAATTGCTGAGGGACTTGAATTATATTGTTATTATTAGCAGCAGAGGAGCGTGATATAGAGCGTACTGCAGTGGGTCAGTCTTAGAAAATGATGGTGGTTATAAAGGAAAGCATACCAGTCCCATTTAGGAGAGCTGAGTGGGGTGCAGTTGGGTTGTGTTTTAGAGCAAATAAATTGTGCCTCTTGTCCAGTTTTCCACAATAGATGGAATCCACTTTAGTTAAGTAAATTAAATTGCAGGACCACAGCATACATCTAAATCAAAATTGGAGATACATATTGATAAATTATTTTGTTATTATTTTGTGGGTGTGTGTGTGTGGGGGGGGGTATCTATGCACACAAAAAATGCCAATATAATGCCAATAACCCAAAAATAATAGGTCTGCATATTCTGCCAGTCATCTGTCTGAATGGACAAGCAGCATTGACAAAGTGAAAGCAATGAAGACAGAAAGTGAAAACCATGACGAGGCTGCCATGACAAGAGCAACAGCATGTTGAATTGAGGCTTGAGCCCTTTAAGAGAAGCTACATTTAATCAGTTTCAAATCCTGGGCTGAGAAAGTTGTATATACCCCCTGATCCAATTATGTATTTACTGCAATCTAATCAGTTAACAAAAGGCCATTCTCACCTTCCCACAGAGCAGTTAATAAAATCTAATCAATCATTTTTGCTGCCTTCATTAAGCATTAATGGCTGTTTAAACTGCGGTACATCTCAAGGCTCCACTGTGTGTTTTCTTACATCTGTATGACATGTGTGTATGACAGAAATAAAGTCAAAAAAGGTGACCGAAAAAAAGTGAAGGTGTACAGATTATGTATTATCTATGGACAATCAGAAATACATTAAAAAAACAAGAAATATGGTGTCTGGCTTATTTGTGCTGTGTTTAAATGTGTGTGTGTGTGTGTGTGTGTGTGTGTGTTGAACTCAGATCAATGCCTCCAGTCAATTAGTGGTGTAATGATTTAATCAATGTGCTGCTCTCCGTTAGGACCATCATTACTTCTTAGGCAATTTACAATACCACCATATGTGTGTGTGCGTTGGAGTTTGACAAGACTCATTTATGTAGACAGTGTGTAGCATGTGTGTGCACAGACTGTATAATGAAGTACGAGAAGTGAAGCAGATCAATGACATTGATCTGACATTAACCAGCAAAGGAAAGCGGACCCTGGATGTGTGTGTGTGTGTGTGTGTGTGTGTGTGTGTGTGTGTGTGTGTGTGTATGTGTGTAGATTTATGTGATTATGTCATAGGAAGACATAAGATTAATAATCATAATACTGTGTGTTTATAACAGCATGACTGCAATGCCCATATTCTGAGAAAATGTAAGTAACTGTAAGTTTTGTGCTTTACGTAACTGGTTAAACTTCTGAAAATAATGAGGCCTTTGTTATTATTACCTACTCCAGTAATATGTAATGTAATTGCTCATTATTTCCAGGTTTCCTGTAATATTCAGTACTTGAAAAAAGGTAATTTACCTCCATAAATATCAGTCTGAAGCTGAATCATCCACTGAATCTTGCTCCACAGTCCACAGTTTGTTCCCCCAATTTTAAAGGGTTTCAAAAAAATTTCAAGTCTGTCTTTAAAACAACAGTCAGGTTTTCTTGCTGTAATCATTCCTCCTGTTCATACTGACCATTAGAAGATCCCTTCATAATGCACTTACAATGTAAGTGATGGGGGACAAAATCCACAGTTCTCCTTCTGTGCAAAAATGTATTTAAAATTTTATCTGAAGCTTCATTTGTCCAAATAAGTCAAATCAAGTAGATATCTTTCAACGTTACAGTCTTTTTAGTGCCAAAGTCCCTCTTTTTGACTAACTGTGGAAGATATCGACTTATTAGACTAACCCAGGCGGCTGAGGCCTCATATTATCTTCAGATGAACTTTTAAATACATTTTTGTCACTTACATTGAAAGCATATTTGGAGGGAGAGGTCAGTATGAACAGGAGGGATGATTACAACAAGAAAAACATTTTCATTTGGGCACCTGACTGCTGTTTTAAGACAGACTCTTTTGAACATATCCTTTAAAGGTGATCACCTTACATATAGTTCAGCAACAAAGCAAAACTGAGTCTGGCTTATGTCTGTAGACCAACCTAGCATGATCTATGTGAAACCAAGGTCTGGTCTAATGCAAATTAAGTTGCACAAAAATAAAAAACTGACTGACTCTGACTGACATGAGCATTCCCTCCCCCAGACCACCTCATACCTACAAGCTATCTTTCTACAGTGACAGTTAATGACAGAGTCGTCTGCTGATGATGGAAGATTTCAAAAAGTTAACAATTTCCAGTTTGCTGATAATATTGCGAATTGAGTAATGACAAGGTAAAGAATTTGTAGAAAGAGCAGGAACTCTTTTGAAACTACTGACAGTAAAAAAAAAAAAAAAATTCATGTGTAAGCTGCAGAGGAGGCTGGTCCATAGAGGCAGAGGAGGGTGCTCTTCTTTAATTGAGAATCAGTTTTGAAAGGTCGTGAAACAAGTATCGTGATTTGCATAGATAAGCATATTGTCCCAGGCCTACAAAATCAACACTGTCATTTGTCACAGCCTTTATTTTTCATCTTTTTATTCCATCTTGGTATAAAATTTAAATCTCTATGGACACTTTCGTCTGTGAAATCATGATTTTTTCACTTATGCGCGCAACACTCTAAAGGTGCGCGCACAAACTGTGTACACCGCACCATGCACGTTCTCTGGTCTTTGCCACCTTTGTCTCAAAAAAATCCTGGGAAAACCCTGGTCCTCTAGTCAGATTTTCGACCACACCACAGCTCTGAGACTGCTCTTGTTAAGGTCTTCAATGATATCCACTTAAACACAGACAGTGGCAGAGTTTCAGTCTTAGTATTACTGGATCTCAATGCTGCATTTGACATGGTCGACCACAACATATTATTAGATACACTGGAAAAGTGGTTGGGTCTTTGTGGCACAGTACTAAACTGGTTTGAAACCGGTTTGACCAACTTAAAGGACAGGGACTACTTTGTGTCTATAGGTAATTACACATCTGAGCGGACAAAAATGACATGCAGAGTTCCCCAAGGTTCCATTCTGGGGCCTCTTCTGTTCAATATCTACATGCGCCCACTGGCTCAAATTATGGAAAACAATAAAATATGCTACCATAACAGGGGACTATGGTCCAATACAATTCAACAAATCAACGATTGAATGTGCCAGAATTTTCTTCAATTAAACAAAGATAAAACTGAAGTAATTGCTTTTGGAGCCAAGGAAGAATAAAAAGTCAGCACTCAGCTTTAATCGATTGTGTTAAAAACCACAAACCAAGCCAGAAATCTTGGTGTTGTCATGGACTCAGACCTGAATTTCAACAGCCACATTAGGACAATTACAAAGTCAGCTTACTATCACCTGAAGAATATATCAAGAATTAAAGGACTTATGTCTCAGCAGGATTTGGAAAAGCTTGTCCATGCATTTATCTTCAGTAGACTCGACTACGGTGTCTTCATAGGTCTCCCTAAAAGATCGGTCAGACAGCTACAGCTGATTCAGAATGCCGCTGCTCAAGTCCTCACTAAGACCAAGAAAGTGGATCATATCACTCCAGTTTTCAAAACTTTACACTGGCTTCAAAAAACTGATTTTAAAATATTGCTGTTGGTTTATAGGTTTAGGGCCAAAATACATTTCTGATCTGCTGCTACATTATGAACCGTCCAGACCTCTCAGGTCATCTGGAACAGGTCTGACATGGAGAAGCAGTGTTTAGTTTTTATGCACCACATATATGGAAAAAACTCCCAGAAAACTGCAGGTCTGCTGTAACTCTCAGTTCTTTTAAATAAAGGCTGAAGACTTTTCTGTTTTCTGCTGCCTTTTATTAAATGGAATTTGAGGGTTAATATCTTATACTGCACTCAGACTTTTATTCTCCTGTTTTATCTGTCTTATTCTATTTTGTCTTCTTTTTTATTTCCAACTTAATACTTTTTAATTGTATTTAAATGTATTTTTATATTGCTTTGTTTTGCTTTTATATTCTGTCCTAATGCCTTTTATGTTCTATGTAAAGTACTTTGAATTGCCTTGTTGTTGAAATGTGCTATACAAATAAACTTGCATAGCCTTGCCTTTGGAAAAAATCCATGATTGAAATTCTTCAACAGTGACACCTGCAGGGTGGGCAAGACGGGAAAGGGCAGTCTCTGTGAAGTGGTGAAAGGAGAGCAGGGGAGGATGGGCTCCTGCTGTCCTCCTTAGGGCGGGATCTCTTTTATCAATTTAATACTTCATTTTTTTCATGCTAATCTGTTGGCCAAAGCACGTAAAATGATGCTACAAGGGAGGACGTCTTCCCTAACCAATTAATAACCAGAATACAATATTGACATTGCATTGGTCCAATAACAGTTTCCAAATTCCATCTTCAACTCTCAGATATACTGTTTATTAAGTGTATATGTGTGTGTGCTCTTCAAAGCAGAGAAAGTTAAGCAACTACCTCTGGGGATCTTGGGGAGAGTCACCGCTGAGAGTCTTGGCAAATCAACAGCCTCCTGGAGGGAAAGGGATCCAATGACAAAGCACCTAGGGAGACAGCGGGCCAATGAGAAGCCACCTAGTGAGCCACACAGGAATTATGCTCTCATGGAGGGTTTGGTTTCACGGTTGGTGGGACATTTGAGCACCAAGAGACCAGATACAGACAGAGAGGCAGCAAGGACAACAAATCCCAATGAAACTTGGACAACTGTATACTTTTGTTACTTATGTCCATAATGTCAGCAGTGTCCAAGTAACTGGTAAAACTGCAGGTGTGTGTAGAATATTTAAAACTGCAATGCGCTTGGTCATTAGATCATCCCATCACTCTTGGTGCTCATTCACATGATATGATTTTTAAATTTCTCATATTTTTACATCAAGTACATTTGTTTAAGGCAGTGTTACCCTTCAGATATTTAAAACATCATGCTCTCCCAACCTAGCATCCACCTGCAGGCTCTCAGTCTAGTTATTGTAGTCACTCCCCAATCTCTGTTGTGCTGAGCTTGGTGTATCCTTCTGGGGAGGTCAGATAATGTCAAATATTTTTAACCCTGAAATAACCACTCAGCTCTAGGTAACACTGCATTCATTTACTGTGCAATCATCTCTGATTTCTCACATGAATGTAACAATACACATAACACTAATACTCTTACCAGAGGGCAGACAAATGCCAGTACGAGGTCACAAGGAAGTTCTATTCAGTGCCACACACACAGGTAAAGGACATTCCCAGCATTTCTTATTCTTTGTATTCATGTCTAACTGTTATAGGTTGATACTCCAGGATTTACAGTAAGAATTTAAATGAGATTTTAGAACTAGCATAGCAAGTGTGTGGTTGAGCGAGTGTGAGTGGCAGAAAAGTGACAGTGAATGTGAGAGGAGCAGAGGAAAAGGTTAGCAGTAAGTTATCAATCTGGCAATAAATGTACAGTATAGGCACCTCAGAGAGACATAATAGTCTTGAACTTGCCACATGTCTCTTATGAATCTTTCCATTATTTCACTCCTTACATACAAATACTGTATATTTGGCTCGAGTAGGGGAGGATGGGCTCCTGCTGTCCTCCTTAGGGTGGGATCTCTTTTATCAATTTAATACATCATTTTTTTCATGCTAATCTGTTATTGGCCAAAGCACGTAAAATGATGCTACAAGGGAGGACGTCCTCCCTAACCAATTAATAACCAGAATACAATATTGACATTGCATTGGTCCAATAACAGTTTCCAAATTTCAACTCTCTACCACTGTATGCGGATAGATGAGAATGGATTTCAGGTGGCTGACTGGACACATAGCTGGACTGCGGTGGTGTGTGGCAGCCTGATGTGCTGCCACTCTGAACTGAACTCCTCTCAACAACAATAGAAAGTTAACAACATAATTTAAATGAAACAGCTGGGAGAGTCAGCTTGTTTGTCATTGTTGCTCATGATATCAGACTGATGACCAACAGCCCAGAGGAACTTGCCACATGTCTCTTATGAATCTTTCCATTATTTCACTCCTTATATACAAATACTGTATATTTGGCCCGAGTATTTTTTTTTATACAATACACATGATTATCTACAATTTTATGTTTAAAATTATGATTGTCCGACCATAGTGATGTTTGAAGTATGTGGCTTGTTGTGCGTCAACGCCATTGAATTAATTCACTAGTTTCAGAAATTACTAAACACCATCTTATGTCACAGAGTATCAGTCTTATCAATCTTAGCCACACCATGTTTTTCCCTTGAGAACAAAGAGAATTAATATGCATTAGAGGTTGTGGCGTTAAAAGGTTTATCCATGTCCAAAACACGCCCAAAACATGCCCAAAACTTTGCAAACTGATAAAGCCTGATGGGACGTCTTTCTGTTAGGCTGGCCCTCACTAAGCTCAGGAAACTTTGTCTTTACTTTATTTGAGTTTTTCTTAGATGTCTTTCTTTAATTTTCTTTTGCCTGCCTAAAGTACGCGCTTTTAACATTTTTCTAAAACAAGCTTCCGTGCACCTCAGTGTTGAACTAAGGGGACTGTTTTCTTTTTGTGTTTTTATATTTCTGTACCAAGAAGCCTCACGTTTTTAACGTTGTAGTGTTTCCTTTTTGAAGATTTTCATGCAGCCAACGGAATTACCTGAGTCTAAGTGGAAGAAGTTAGTGTAGCCAGATTGAATTTTTATTCAGCACTCAACCGACCGGCCCGCACCTTGCTGGTGACTCAACACTGCAGCAAGCCTGGACCTGCTTAAACAATCTCATCTCTGCATGAAAACTCTTCAAGTAGGCACAATCTGCACTTTTCTGTGATTATGAGTTGATATCGAATCAAAATTATCATATCGAGTTGATTCTCCCCTAGCATCCCTCCATTCTTTTGTAACTTAAAAATCATGTACTTCCATCACTATGGTCGACTCAGTGACCCATTTGTCTCATTATTTAAATCTCTTTTATTCATTTTCTTGATTATTTTCTTCATCATGTATTCTTTAGATGTTTAGTTATAATAAATTTTATCAGCCAGAAAATGTCTGTTTGTGTTCTTTGAAGCACGAGATGAAGGGCAATGTATTGAAAAGCACTTAGGGTTATGAGACTGATTAAGGAAGGTGTTTCTTTATTTATTCTCTTCTAATTGAAGAGTGGTGCCCTGTCTTAATGAGTGCAAAGATTTAATTTCTAAAAGTAGACTTAACCCTACATAACATGTAGTCAAATCCCAACACCTGAAACTTTGTACTTGGGACTCTGTTTTTCACTATTTACATATTTCTAAAATGTTGCCATAAACTGAAAGGGCCACAGTTTATGCCTCTGTGTGAAAAATGCCTATCACTGCAGAACACTGCTTTCCATAAACTATAATGTTGCAGCGTAAAGCTCATAAATATCTCACCTAGAGGGGATGGAATTGCCAATTCCCTACAACAGGTGTACTTGGCTGTTTACAGCATGCTGTCACAGATAGTGACGATAAAACACGTTTAACAGTGTGTGGAAGAGATCATTAATTCACATTCTCTCAAAATTTACAAATGTAATGTTTTGTTGAGATTTTCTTAGTTTCCTATAGCAGTAGTGTTGCTGGCAGGGGACATGTGTGAAGAGCCTTATGGAAAGTGATCTAACAGTGACTGAGAGAGCTATGATCAGTCATCACATTAGTAATCTTGATAGGGCATCCTCTTATGTGGAGGATATTTTTGGTCACAATTAAAATTAAAACTCCAAATAGAAACTTAAAAGAGATTAAATTTAAAAAAGATTATTATTTCACTACACTACGAGGAATAATCAGGGCATAGTTAAAATTAAAAAGAAAAAGGAAATTGAAAAAGCAAATTTAAAATGTAAAATGATAATTTGAAAATGTAAAGTGACCATGAAAAAAGTGAAATTTAAAATGCAAAAGCTTAAAAGGAAATGCTCGAACTGAAAGCTTAAATTGTAAAAATGAAATCGAAATCATCCCTTATTAAAGCAATAAATAAATTAAAAATTACCAATATGATTAAAGATCCCCAATGTGTCTTGTATACTTATTATTGCTTAGTAGTTACCATGTTTGCTTATAAGTTAGCATGCATAGAAACTGACATGCTGATTTTATATATATATATATATATATATACTATATTAATTTTACATTATCATTAGCAGCTTTACACACTCTGTCTTTAGAGGCTGACACTTATTTAAGTAAGTTAGCAGGGGAAGTTATGTTACATCTTCAATTCTTTTGTCTTTTTGAGACAGTTTTTTACAGTTATGATAGAGACAGGAAACAAAGAAAGAGAGGTCACTCTCCAAACTGGGACAATGGGGTGCATCTGAACCACTAGGCCTCCAGGACATGGCTCTAATTTGTCCATTTGTACACATTCACAAACTATGGAAGACTGACACTTGACCAGCATGATCTAGTCTGACAGTATGCTGAGCTAAGGCCTTCTGTGGCTTCAGTCCGTTTGATGCCCTGAGACAAACCTCATCTTCCATGTGTTACCAGTTCTAGTGCCAGTGCACAATACAGGCAGTAGAGCTGCTACTGGTTGAGTCAACAGTATCCTGGCCTCCCCACAAGTTATGGTGTTGCCAAAGTGATTTAGTACTTGGAAAGTCTATTATGCTTAGCCAAAACAGTATATGGATAAAAACAAAAACCTTTTCTCTATATGTCTTGTAGAGAAGTTCGTATACTCTAAACTATGAATCACAAAAGCCATGAGGTGAAAATTATACAGCAGGTTGTCTGGACTTAAGGTAAAACCAAACTTTCTTAGTAGACCTGCTAGTGGCATCTAGAGAGAGATCTTTTGAAGGGAACGCAATCATGCTGCATTTGTTTTAGCTCTAAAAATGGCATTTGAACACAGCAGAACATAATGGTACATAATGGATGGTACCATGTGTCTGATGTGGAGCCACTGCTGTAATTCAAGTGCTTTCGTAACTACAGATGTGCTTTGTCAGAACAGCCGTCCTTACCCTATGTTCTCACCCTTTTCCATCTCCATTTGTCTTCACAGCTACACACACTTGAACACATCTTTTCACTTAGAACTATGCCACAAGGATTTCCACTTCTTGTGCTACATCTGTTACAGGTGACACATAGAACACAACTTCTACTTAATGGGTGCAAGCCCTTACCTTGCTTATTTTCAGGCTCCCTAACATGAAATGTATTCTTATATCTCCACTAAACTTTTTTTTCTTTTTTTTAATTGAGTGAGTGAATGAAATTATGACATGTACATAATGTAAAAAGGGATCACGCACACAGAATAATTGCCCATCTCTGAAACTCTATGCAGCTGTGTAGCCTGTTTCAGATTAGTGTTGTGGTTTTACATTTACTTGTATAAATATTATTATATATTATTATTTACTTTTTTTGCTGTTTGGTTTAGTCTCACTGCTCTCATCAACCCAGTTTCCTGCAGCTGCAGGCAACTGTTTTCAGAAAATAAAAAACAGAAAAACAAAGAACCAAACCAAACAAAAACGCTCTGATGAATCCACCATATGCTAATGTTCTCTCCAAATGGCACATATATGTTACTAGCAAGTGAAGAAAATGGAACATCTAGCAGCTAGGCACAAATATTGTGTGTTGGTAAAGTGTAAAACACAGCTAGAAGAGTTCATATATATGAACTCTTCATAAATATGAACTCTTCTATATGAACTCTTTTATATATATATACGGACAAATGGACAAATGCTTACTGTCTGCTATTGCTTCAGTTTTGCTCGTCTCTGACTTTTAAGCAACAACAACGTTTTTCTCTCTCATCTGCTGTTAAACATGATGCTTTTCTTCATGTTGCAAATGAAGGGTGGTTTTAGAGCACAATAAATATGTCCAATTAAGAAATTGTTCCATAAAAAATGTTGGAAAATAGTTTTTAAAATAGATTTTAAGAATGGACAACTTGTTGAATGACTTCAAAATTAAATCAGTAACTTACTCTCCTATTTTTGTATCTTGACTGAGACAGCACAAAAGTAGCATTCTCGAAAATAAAAACATGTCTTTGAAGAAGAATTAACTTTCTTATAGAGCTCAGTGACTCAGTGCTACCATGGTGAAGACACAGAGAGCATCAAAGCAACATGGCTGTAATGCCAGTCTGACTGTGAGACAGATGAATTAAAAAAAAGCCCTGGCACAGCATCAGAAATCTCCCACGTCAGGCTGCAAATGTCAAGTGGACTTTCAATACGCTGCTCCATTTCCAATTTATTTCCATGTCATTAACTTAAATGCCAGACTGTAACATGTATGTGTGTATATTTGTGTGTGTGTGTGTGTGTGTGTGTGTGTGTGTGTGTGTGTGTGTGTGTGTGTGTGCATGCTGTCAGTTCAAAGACTGACAGTCTCTTCCCATCATTCACCCTCATCATGTCAGGTGCTTCTTCTGTACTTAAGTGTACTGACCTGAACTTTTACAAGAAGGATCAAAGAATGTCCTTCTTGTCAAAGAATGTCTTCGAATACCAGGGATTACTTCAGGAGGCGTCTCAGTGACCATACTCTCACATACACTTGCATTCACTATTGAATCACAATGCACTCTGACTGAAACATTCCGACCCGGTATCACGCCAAAGCATATAATACACCCGGCAGTCCACCATGTCAGTGTCATGTTTTGCCTCGCCTAGACGTGAACATTACACGCAAATATGTTAGGAGCATTTTCTTATATGGCGCCTCTATCGGTGGGATTCAGCAGGACAACATAATTTGTCTGTGCTTTCCAAAACTGTTACACATCACTGTTAAAAAATAATGGTGTTTTATGGTGTGACAACACTGTGGTTAAAGGCTAGTTAGGTTTGGGCACAAAAACCACTTTGTTAGAGTTAGGGAAAAATCATTATTTGAGTTAAAATGATCACTTAAATGTGGCAACCTTTGTCGTCATGGAAACAGTAAACAATAAAGTAATAGCAAAGTAAACAGCAATCACGGCAATTACGGTTTTTAAAAAACTGTCTCAACTTGTGGTTGAAAGAGTTACACTGGCAGTTGGAAACAGGAAGCCAACAGTGGTCTCCTGCAGCTTAGTCCCTTTATTGCCATCTATCTATCAGGCCATCCGCCCAACCTGCCTCCTGAATTGAGTCATAACTCCTGTCATAATTGCTGCGGCTGCTAGATGGAGTTGATGGCATTGTGTATACATGCATGTACTTTTCATGTCTAGGCGAGGCAAATCAACACTAATATGGTATCCTTTTAGTGGATCGGCAGATGTAATACAAGCTTTGGCGTGATACTGGGCTGAACATTCTCATATTCACTAAAATGTTTTATGCTTCTATTTTAACGTAAAACATTGTGATGCATCAAAATCATATAAATAGTTACAATAATCCTTAACATAAATGCAAATTGTTTTCTGCATTTATTCTGTAACAGCCATTCTATGTATTCCCATTCAGTAATTACCTTTCTATATAATAATTTTATTTGTAGAGTGGATTCTGCCATTCTGGACTGATTTTAGATTGCCTAGCTAAGAGCGAAGGATTTTATCTTATTGATAACAGCCTCATTGTTTATTGTTTGCTCTCTCTACAACATGCAAACAGAACATTCTACTGCTGCTGCTTCATGTTAAAAGTGTTCAACTAGTGGAACACAGGGCAACTTTTATTTCGAAGCAGCCACAGGAAATGCTATGTTTATGTCAACATGGTAAGCACTAACTGCAATCATCAGCCCATCAAAAGTCTACAGTCTACAAAACAACAGTGATTTTCTTCATTTCTTTCTTCAGCGTAACAGTTTCAACTTTTGCAAAGTAGTAAAGAAACAAGAAGGAGCGACAGTGAACTGTCAGATGTAGAGCTGCTGTTGTGGAAAACTACTCACCCTGTGTGCAGCACTAGTTCAGGGTCTACACACCTTGTATTCTTAAAGACAATACACAGTGGTGGAAGAAGTATTTAGATCCTTTAGATCTAAAAGTACCAATACAACAATGTAAAAATACTTCATTACAAAAAGCTATTATTGAAATGAAACCATGTGAGAAGTTTAGAGGGAAAAATCACTATTTGGTGGAGCTGTTAACAACTCGTAGACATCTGAAATGTGACCCCGACTACACACTGCTTTTTGTAAGACGTCAAAAGCCAAAAAGGTTGGAAACCACTGGTTTCATCTTTAACAATGTGTTGTATTTTAAAAGCTTGTTATATTATCTATTGTGTCAAATCTTCATCTGAAAAGTAACTAAAGCTGTCAAATAAATGTAGTGGAGTAGAAAGTACAATATTTCCCTCTGAAATGTAGTGGAGTGGAAGTATAAAGTAGCATCACATGAAAACACAAGTACCTCAAAATTGTACTTAAGTACAGTACTTGAGTAAATGTACTTCTTTACTTTACACCACTGGCAATACACACTGTGCTGTCCCAGTGAACCACAGGCACTTTATGTTCCAGTCAGGCTTTGGTTGTCAGGTCTGGGTTTAGGTTTAATTGGTCATTTTAACGCCTGATGATTCTTTTACCTGTGAGTAATTTCAAAAGTATGACTTATTGCAACATGTGATATGAGGAAAAGACACATGGAAATAGGCTCTGTCAAAAGTAAAATGAAAATAATGCTTCTAACAACAAAGCTGTGTTGTGTATTGTACATGTTGTACCTTGTTTGCTAGTAAGCTAGTCACCAAGACATCCATTCTTTTAATTCTAGAGATCAGACAGCATTCCAACTCTGACTATATTTGCAGCTCATCTTCAGTGACTGCATAGGGAAAGCAGCATGTTAGTAACAGCTGCACTCTCCAGCAGTGTCTACCCTGGAAGTGTTCAGTCACAGTACTGCTGTGCACTGAGACGCTTTTTAACAGCACTTACAGCCAAATACTAAATCAATGTAGTTATGCGTGTTAGTCAGAGGAGAATAGACTTGAAGCCTAAAAAGACACTTTGGGTGGCAGCTACACGTGAGCCAAATCTCTGTCACATAGACAGCTACACTGATTAAAATGGATGTAGATGCATGTTGGTCTGTTGATCACTTAAACTGTCTTGGATCTAACTTTGTACTTGGCACACAGATTCAATTGATATCAGTATTCTCATCTATAAAACAACAATATTTCCGTATCTTATTCTACAAAAAGATGGTTCTGTGGTTGTGACAATACTACACATTTTTACTATATAGCTACAAAATTACAATCATATGTTTAGTTGGCTTAATTTGATTTTTGGTTGGTTACAGTTTTGTTAAATTACTTAGGTTAAAGGACAGGTTCACAATTTTTCAAGTGTGTCTTAAAACAACAGTCAGGAGCCCAAATGGACAGTGAAACATGTTTTTCTTGCTGTAATCATTCCTCCTGTTCATACTGACCATTAGAAGATCCCTTCATAATGCACTTACAATGTAAGTGATGGGGGACAAAATCCACAGTCCTGCTTCTGTGCAAAAATGTATTTAAAATTTTATCTGAAGCTTCATTCGTCCAAATGAGTCAAATCAAGTAGATATCTTTCAATGTTACAGTCTTTTTAGTGCCAAATTTCTTCTTTTTGTTACAATCCATCCACTGCAGCTGAACAGAAAAACACCAAGTCACAAAGACGAAATTTTTAGATGATAGCTGAAGCCTCATATAAGCTTCTGATAACCTTTTAATTTTAATTTCTGCACAAAACAAGGAGTGTAGATTTTGGCCCCCATCACATTGTAAGCAGGTTTTGGTCAAGGTCTCATTGACTTGAAAAAACACTGGATGAGTCCACACAGGCCACAATATGTTGCACATACAGTGATGAAAGGATGGCTTTTACAGACACAAATGTTTGACATGGGATAAATCTAAATTATATTATTACTGTTGTGATACAGTAATGTGTTGTGATGAGTTGTGGGTTTGGATAGCTTGTACTTATTCTTGTTATTACTTAACTTTACAAAAAAATGTGTGATAAATTCCTAGAAGACAGAAAACAAAAGGTTTGATCTGCATCAAACTAAGCTGTGGCATCACTTAAACCCTGGTGTCACATCCTCTGTCATATGATTGACACAGAGGTCTGTAGGTGTGAAGGACAACTAAGATTAGCAGTCCCTCTTTCTCTCTCACCTCTCACTGGTTTACTAAGATTGACTGTCCATCTTTTCTTCCCTCTCACCATCCCTTTCTGTTTCTTCTATGCACATCTCTTTATTCCTCTCTTTCTTTGCCCTCCTCTCTCCATGTCTAGCTCAGGTGGATTAAGCCACCAAGGCCTGGATGGTTTAATTTCTTTTTCCTTTCTATTCTCCTTCTCTTTCCTTTAATCTTTTCCTGTTTCTTTCTGTCTGTATCTAGGCAGACTCACCCTTAAACCTCTGGCTGGTAGAGAGGAATTACAAGTCTTCCTCTCTTCACGTTCATCATCCCGAAACAACACAGGATTACGCTGTTCATTCATATGGACATAAAGGCCTATGCACATATCAAAGCCAAAACATATAATGCTCCTTTAAATACAAATTTAACTGTCCGCTCCAAGACGGCTAATCCCTACTTTCTGTCTTTGACTTCTTCTCTCGCTACTTGTCTCTTCCTCTGTCCAGGTTCAGCCAGGTGATTAAAAGGTCACATGACAGTCTTTTGCTTCTGTTTTTCCATGAAAAAGATTTAGAATAGTCTCACAAGTCAGGTGAATCTCTCAAGGTGATCACAGGGAGAATGCTACTACTAGTCTTTATAAAATCCAGGAAATGTAGTAGTATGGTAGTGTTAACCATAACCAGTCAGACAAAACAAATTACACTAATTAAATGCAAAGCCTCAGTTTAGTTACTTAGTGAAGTCATATGAGGAGAGTTCTTATGCACAAAATGTGACAGTTGCAACATAGTAATTTATATTTGACATAACTTGAGTCAATTTATCAGATTTCATGCAGCTCCCTCTGGAGACACAAAAAGCTTTGTACAACTTTTTCATATATGTAGTAGTACTCCCCAGCACTAGTAAAATTGGTTCCCATTTAATGCAACTCCAGTTCTATAAGTACCAGCATAACACTGTTACTCAGAAGAAAATTAAAGAATGTTAACACAGTTACTGTAGCCAGGTAATTACTTTTCAATATGACCCGATTGTGTAGAAGACATCTAGGTAGTGTTGTGGTGGTGATATCAGTGGGTGACATCCAACAGTGATCTATAATTCAAAACCTATGCCATAACTGTGTCTGGTATAAACCCAGCTTAAGGTACATAGCTCTCCACACAGCATCAACAAGTGAAGGAAATACAGTCTGAGTAGATCTCCTACCTTATATGTGACCAATGATTTCCATTTACTGTAGCATGCCTTGGAATCATTTTGCAGAAATTTGGAACTTGCTCAATATGCATAACAGCAAACACTGTTGCTTTTATTTTTGTGCAGTTATTGCAGTGCATGGTGATACCCTTGCATTTAGGATCCTTTTGAACTTTGAAAGGTTTTTTAAAAGTGAGCACACATCACCTAATAATGCTGAACATTTCAAAGTTGGAATGGCATTTCTAGAACAGGGAGGAATAATAAATATATAAATCTGAGTGTAATAGTGTTCCTCACTAAACCACTGCCCACTGCTTTCCTTTCAATCATGTCAAAGCCATCACAGTTCTGTCACACATTATTCCTCTGTCCATTCTTTGTGTGTCAGTGTTGGTTAGCTTATGAATTAAAAGAAGAAAAATGAAAAAAAATTGGCCCTGTATGTGTTTGCCGTGTGTGTGTGTGTGTGTATGTGTGTGTGTGTGTCTGTGTGAAACCACAGAGAGCACAAGGGCGCGAGAAAGAGAGAGAGAAAGAAACAGAGATCACAAGTATTGATTTTCTTACTTTTACTGTAGGTGAGAAGGCAGGCAGGGATTTACCTGGTGGGGAGAGAGTGAGAGAAAATGTTAGAAAACAATGAACACACACTCATACAGAGGCAGGGCTTGCTGTGGGGTAAGGCAGTGACAGCTGAATTATGGATTTCTGTATTGTGGAGGACAGAGAGAGGGGGCAAGAGTCAGCTGGGCTTAGCTTTACAACCACATTGTCAAACTGACACACACACACACTCACATCACAGAATTCCCTTTAAAGTCCCTACTGTGTGTGTGTATCAGAGAGACAGAGAGCCAGAGTGAGGAGAGAGAGACCAGGAGCTTCTGAATATTTTCAGTATCCCAGCTAAAAAGTGATGTAGTAAAAAGTGATTCTTGTCAGGCAGTAAACCATTAGGTGAATGGCAGACTGGAGTTATAAGGTGCTATCAAATAATTATTATATATATATATATATATAGTAATTATTTATTAGGAAGGTTCATAACTGAGAAGATTGACCTCAAAGTGTCAGAGGGGCAGCCATGACACACGCTGATGGACTCTCCTAAATGCTAAGAAAAAAAAACAAAACTTCCATCCATCCTTCCATTTTCTAAAATGCTCATCCTCCTCTGGGTTACAGGGGGCTGAGGCCTATCCCAGCATGTACTGTGTGAGAGGCTAATACATACAGTACACATTCACTCTCGCATTCACACCTACAGGCAATTTAGAATTTCCAATTCACCTGCATGCATGGAGGAAACACAGACACACATGGGCAGAACATGGAAACTCCATGCAGGCCAGTGAGTTCAAACCCTTTCTATCTACCCTTATAAAAGGAAAGGAGATACTGCGGTCCCACAATTCCTTGCTGCCAATTTGCACGTTTTATTCATCCAGTGAGTTTTAATTTTAATTTTTTATTTAAATTAAATGTTATATGTAAGGGTGTCCAGTGGCATAGTGGTTAAATTTGATACCATGTAACCATAATGTTCATGCCCACATGTAGACAGTGTGTATGAAAATGAAATCATGTGAAAGAAATGTTGATATCCTGCACTGAGACACAATGTTTCATGAACCTTCCTCAGGCATGAGCTTTAAAGTTTAAATGTATGTAGAGCACTTTGAGACTGCTTTGTGTATGGATTGTGCTATATAAACAAACTTAAATGTCAGAGTGGCAGTGTTACTCCAACATGGCACAAGGCTGTCAGATCAACATAAAGGCCACAGTACCACAACACTAAATACACAAATTAAATACGTATCTTGCCCTACCTAAAGTACTGTAATAAATTTACAACCCATATCACACAATTATCTTTTATTCACAAAGAAAAACATGTCAGTTTAACTATCAATGAAATACTGCATAGGAGCCAGTTTTAAGTTGTTGAGGATATTCTTTTCATGTCACATCAGTCTATCAAAATGTTTATTTTTTCCCCACTGTTCTCCAGCAGTGACAGCACTCCCTCTTGCTCACCAGATGTCTAATATTACACAAGCATTGTGGCAGTCCTGTCAGAAACCTGTGTTTGAAATGTAAAAAGCCATCATTTTAAAGGGGAACTCCACCGATTTTACACATCAGCATGTTTCCAGGTGTTGGTGAGCACTACTGCATATGTGAAAAAGTTATATTAAGCCTTTTGGGGGAGCTGTGTGAAAGCTGATAAATTGTCTCAAGTGAAGTCACTTGTTGGGGCTGAAAATCTGGGGGTGTGGAGTTAGAAAGAAGTGAGGTTACAAGACCACTCCTCATCTCTGCTGTAGGCTAGCAGCTTCAGGCTACATGAGCCGTTACTAGCATTACACACCAGAACCTGTGCAGTCAATGGATGTATTAAGAGAACTGGATACGGCGCTGCCGCTTAGCCTTGCTGCCAATTTCTCCAAATGGCCAATCACGGTATTGCGGCGAAATAAGCCCATTTCCCCATAGATTGCCATTATAAAAAAGATGTCTATAAAACTGTAGACAGGGCACGTCAAACTTTAAATAAGTTCAGTTATTACTCTTTGTGTTATGAATTTTTAATCCATGAAGTATTTATATTTGTAAAACTTTCTTCGAGCCTAGAAAAGCGATTTTAAAATCTGAGTGCAACGGTTAAAATGTGGAGTACTCTTTTAACAGATGGATGAAGCCAACAATGTTCCATGTTCCATGTCTGAAAAGGTTTTAGCATATCAACCTAGCCTCATTTTCCACCATCAACAACACCGTGGTCATTTTGTTAAACAAAGGGTTAGAGTTAATGTTTAATATGAATTCATTTATATTAAATATTAAATTAGGGGGGAAAAAGTCCATCAAGTCAACCAGTCAGAGAAATTTTGTTGGATGCAATTCAGAAATACAAAGTAACATAAGAACAACCTAAAATATACTGCTGTCACTTCCTAAAAATACTTCAGGGGCAACTTGTGACTGTTTATGTGTTTTTTAACCTATATTATCTTTAATTTGTCTTTTGTCCACTTCCTCTGTTGCGACAACAATAATGTCTTTAACAGCATTGCATTTCCATCTACTGTTAAATCTGGAAGAAAAGTGTTTGTATATATTTGTCCACCTGTGTGTGTAAGTGTGTGTGTAAGTGTGTGTGTGTGTGTGTGTGTGTGTGTGTGTAGAGCAGCAGGATAGCAGTCTAAGTAGCCTAGGGATAAAGTGTGTGAGAAGAGATAAGGATAACACACAAACACTCTGTTGGATTAGACATATTATTCTGTTACCTTTAAACACACACGCAGCCACAAACACACACACATACATACACAGCGTGCCTGCACACCATGGAATTAGGCACAGCACACAATAAAATACACAAGTATATATACACACTTTTCAACTCTGCATTCAATTACCTTCAAACACTTGCACGTGCACAAACAAACACACACACACAGAAAATAATCTACAATACCCAACACTCTGCTTGATACTCCACAGAGCCGTGTGTGTGTGTGTGTGTGTGTGTGTGTGTGAGAGAGAGAGAGAGAGCAGATGTATGTCCATGTAATTAATTCAGTGTATCTGCACATTAAGAGGTGTGTGACTGTGCATGTGAGTGTATTTGAGGTAGACCTGGTGAGAGTAGGTGTGTGCATTTCTGCTTTTTTATTTCTCTGTGTCTGTAGTCCAACACTTATGTACTTGTATACATGTAACTATGCGTCGTTCACAAAGATGCAAAGACAAGGGGAGAGGAAAATAACACCAAACCTGAAGAGACTCTAGCAGATAATGAGGTAAATATTGGACTTCTGGACACACTTCTTTGGTTTCAGCCCATTTGGCTGCACAGGCTGCAGGGCTGTTTGGAGGAGGGTGTTGTTTTGCCGAAAATTGAAATGAAGCTGTGTTAGTTAACTCACTGTAGGAACACATCCAGGACATAATTCCCACCATAATCCAGATGAGAGAAGATCTGTGTTGATAAAAAATATAGATATGCGTAACACCATCAGTTATTGCCATGCGTTCAAAGCAATGATCTTAATGAGCAGGAGTGAGTGGTGCCGCTACTGCTTTGTGGATTTTTTAGCCCCAGGTTTTGCCTCTCAAGCTATTAACAGGTTTCCTTATTTGTGGAGGTTGTTAGGATGCATGCAGCCTTAAAGGAATACATGCTGAGATTACTCAGTGCTGAAAAAGTAAAGTCTTTTCCCAACTGTAGTTTTTAGGTAAAAACAAAATCATTAACCCCCTAATGTATTCACATTGGAATCCCAATAAATAACATCCAATGCTAAATTAAAATTTCAAAGTTACAGTAATTAGAAATACTTTCTCTTTTTTGATTCACTAAGTCATAATTGTGATACAATGAGGGTATTTCATTACACACTTAAAATCACATAAAAAAATAAAATTTGTTTGGGTCAGTATAGCACCAGTATAACTTTGGGTTAACTTTACCCATTAGCAATCTGATATTTAGACGCAGTGTTATACACAACAAACTTTTAGCTAAAAACTGACACAAATGTATTGTTTCTTGTACAAAATGATGTGCATATGACATTCAAAATATACAAGTTATTAACAATTAATAACAAACCGTGACATGTAAGTTTAAAAACAGTACAGTAGATTATAACAAACTTTACTTTTAGTAAATAACCTAGAATAAATAAAAATAAATTTAAAAAATAAATAAATAAAAAAACACCAAACTGCTTTAAACAAACAACCCCTTGTCTTGAGTGGCTTATAGGGTAACATTAACCCAGTATTGTGTTCGAGCTGGGTTAAATTTTAAACCAGTGATTTTTAGTGTGTAGTTGATTATATATAATTTTGATTTACTAATATAATGTGTTTTTAAAATACCATATTCCGAACATTCATGTATATATTTATTTATTGGTAGAATGCTTGGATAATAGCTCATGTCTGTGTTTGGCTGGTGTAAAGTGATTTGGGGCAGAGCTGTGACTAGCTTGTTGTTGCTGTATCATGTGAGTCATGCCATAACTCTGATTGGCTGGTGATTATTCAGTATTTCAGGTTGAAGCTGTGATTGGCTGGTTGTTGGTGCAGCTCTCCTGATTGTAGACCAAATATGGTATCACCTACATCCAACACCAGTAACACCCAGACTGTGGGTTTGGTTTCAGAATTGAGGGTAACGAGGGTGGGGGAGCAATGAGGTTAGAGCTTCGATCAATCTAGCCAATGACAAATTATTTTGAAATCGGTTATTGTGCTTAATAAAAGTAGCAAGAAAAATCTAAATATTATAACTGTAATGTTAATGCACTAATCTTGCTTAAAGTTGTATTTCATTTCCTTGATCTGAATTTATGAAAAATAATGTTGTATTTCCATCTTAGCTAAAAAAAAGCACTGTCCTTCACTGCCTTATCTTTGATTGGTATTTAATCAACATCCTCTTATGAGTAGATTTATTGTAAATAAAAGATATAAATATTTTTTTTTAACCTGAAAATGCCTTCAGTCTTCTTTAAGGCTGTATACAGCCCAAAGAACCTCCACCAAAAGGATAGGGCAAACGGTATGTAACCTGAGAGCTCATGGATTTCCCCTGTACTTGCCAATGTCTCTGTTTTTTGTTGCATGTATGTATGCGTCACACCATTACAGTGATCACACATCTACAGGACAACTTACTGTTTTTCAAAGACAGTTGTGAGCTACAGTAGATGATGTCGAGGTCAACACTGGTACCGATTCAACAACTGAAAGCATACACAGAGTACAGAATATCTGCATCTATCTTACGAAATGGGCTGAGTAGATGGGGGACAACATCACAGATTGTAAAAGAATCAAGCCAGTCTACTTGTACTCAAGAAATGATCCATTTTGCTGGCTCAAGGTCAAAACTATGCTCGCAATATTGTGTTTCAAAGTAACAAGACTGAGTCTAAAGCTTACTAGTGGCCCCTAGAGGCTGCAGTATTTATTACACCCACACTATACAAAAGAGTCAGAATAAAGTGCATAATGACAAATTTGCTTTCATAGCTTCATCAGCAGTGGGGCTAAATGTAGTAACTTATCTTCCCACGAGACAAGGTATTTCTTGTATTGTCTACTTGGAAGAAGACCATGTTATGGACCAAAGTGTCGTCAGTAAGAAATTCTGTCCTGACTGCAGTGCTAGAAGAAAGGTCATGGGGTCACGATATCATTGCATATAATCTTCTGGGGACCACGAATATCTAAATGACATTTCATAGCTGGCAGTTAGTAGAGATATTTCGTTATGGAGCAAAGTGCTGGATAAATGGGTCAATAGGTTGACCAACAAACGCGTATTCTCAGCCTGAAAGCATGTCGAAGGCAGATTTTTCTACCATAGAATCTGGACATCATGCAGTCATCCAACCTTGTATTTATCTATTCTCTAAACGGCTTATTCTATTGAGGGTGGCAGGGGGCTGGAGCCTATCCCCGATCACATTGGGCAAGAGGCGGGGTACACCATGGACAGGTCGCCAGCCTATCACAGAGCCAACACATGGACAAACACATTCACACTTGGGGATAATTTAGAGTTTCCAATCCACCTGACCTGCATGGACTGCTTGTGGAAACCTGGAGGAAGCCCACACAAACACAGGGATAACATGCTAACTCCACACAGAGAGGCCGCATTCAAACCCAGGACCTTACTTGCTGTGAGGCGACCGTTCAAACCACTGAGCCACCATGACCCCATTCAGGGGCTAATGAATATCAAGAAAGTATCAGGGTTCACTGTTTGTGATCTGGAACTTAAAGGTGGATAACACAGCATGACAGTGGTACTAAGTGAAAAAGTAATTCTAAAACAGAAAGGCTCAAATGGGTGAAAACTGTTCTAGATTCTAATACACCGTAATTTTAAAGATTTACATAACTTTTCCATCTGTGCTCAAAAAACGGTCTTCAGTAAAGAGAAGATAAGAACAATTATAATAGTGTTATATGTTCAGATTGTGTTTACGTCTAATTGTGAATATTACCACAACACTCCAGCAGAAAAAAACAAACGCAATATTTGTATATGATCAGATGTTTTGTTAGTTTTTCTGCACTACAGGTAATGTAAAGAAAAGCAAAATTTTAGTGGGTCTATGGATTGTCTATGAAAGGACAAAGAAAGCCTAAATGTTATTACTTCTACCTACATATTATTATTACAGCAAAACTAAAGCCAAAAAGGTGACCGAGCTCCTTCAACAAACCATTTTACAGACTATTGCAGACAGCTGTGACTAAACACATTACACTTGGTGTTCAGCACAGGTTAAAATCATCACATATTGGCCTGCCGATTGCTTGTGTGTGTGTGTGTAAAGCAGACAGAGACATCTCCCCGTTGGCTCATTGTTGCACGTGTGACAGCACCTTTTGTACGGCTTGGCGTCGGACGCTACTCACAAAATAAAAGGGTCAGGCAGGGAGTGGAGAAAGAGAGAAAGATTAGGGTCAGAATAATTTCCACAGGCAGGGAGAAAAGAGAATATGAAGACAATAATGACTGGGTGGAACAGAGTGAACTGCATTGAGTAAGAAACACACACACGCACACACACACACACACACACACACACACATACACACACATAAGATAGTATGATGCCTTCTTTGGATGAATAATAGAGTGAGAGAGATGTTTATATGAATAGATGGTGATATAATCACAGCATCTATTACTGGACAGCTCCTGAAAATATCAGCCTCTTCAATACACCCTTTACTGTAATTCAGTCAGTATAGCTGTAAAACACAACAAATAACAACATTTGTTATAGAACCTGATTTATACAACAGCTTTTAAGACAAATTTCCACTTTCATATTTGATCTTACTTTTATTGTGTGAGATGTTTTTAGGTTGCAGCTTCAGATCACTGTTCATAAATGAGTGTGTGTTCTGGAGAATTTGCATAATAGGCCCTCAATGCCCATATAAGACTAGCTATCCTCTTGCTCCTGATCGATGAGTTCATAAACTGAAGCCCTGCTTTCAGAGATCAATACACCAAAGCTCACTTAACAGTGCCAACAGTGGAATTACAGCTCCTGCTATGGGGACAGAATCATTTAGACAAGAGGGGATACAATGATCTGTAATTCAAGATACACATACATATAAAATAGAGGTAGGAGGAGATACAAATCCATACCCCTCAACCTGATGTAAAGGTACATCTACTCCAGTCAGGTAATGTAACACTGTTATTGGGGCAGCCAGATTGTACAGGGAAAAAAGCTCTCACCCACCACCATAGGGATCTGGGTTTGATACCTGACAGCAGAGATTCCTTGGCCTGAATGGACACAATTGGTAGTGTTCGCAGATGACAAGCTGGTCAGGGATCATGTCCTTGTTAAAGAACTAATGATGCCAACTGGTTAGTCTGTATATACCAGAGGTGGGAGTAAGTCACACATGTGCAAGTCCCAAGTTACTGTGATGAGAATCAAGTGAGTCAAGTCGAGTCCCTGCTATAAGTCAACAAGTCAAGTCAAGTCATTGCTCAGGTCAAGCAAGTCACAAGTCAAGTCATCTACCCAGTTTTTTTATTTTTAACATTAATGAAAACTGTTGCAGCCTGCTTACACTTTATAAACCTCACTGATATTTGACATTTTGTGGCAATCAATAACAAGCCTCCTAAATGAATAACAATGGAGAGTGGGGCTCTGAAATTATAATATAGCCCTATACCTCTAAAGGGCTGTAAAGTAAAAACAGAAGTATGACACAAAAAATTCAAACCTCCTGCCCTGGCTCCCCTTCAGGAGGGTCACAACATTTCTCCTTGGCATCATCTACGTATATTATATCCTATTATCATTATATTATCAGCATCTGTCTAAGGTGCTTCTCATTATCCTTTTAGTTACTTAAAATAAAAGAGGCCTGGCAACTCTAATGGAGCCCAGCATTTATCCATAAGGGCTGTTTAATTACATGCTGTTTCACTGTATACTGTACACTGTCTACTATGTAGCAGAACACAGAACATTAATTACCGTCCCGTTGGTGTGTTAATGAAATTACCACTGCTGTGCCACTTGCCATGTGCATAAATGTGCACATCACCCTCTCAATTTGAAGACAGACTTACCATTTCTGCTGCTGTGTGATGCTGCAGGTATTTAATAAAGTCAAAGGAAAGAATCTGACACACAGCAGCTGTGAGCAACAAACAACATCACTACTGATGTTTCTGCAACGTCCCAGATACATTCAGTGACACCTGAACGACATTATTGTAAGATTCAGACATTAATCTAACACTTTTCAGACCTGTCTGAATCACATTTTAGTAGATTATGTTATAAATGTGAAATACTAGAAGTAAAAGAAGCTAAATAAATGAAAGTTGATTTGTGATGTTGGAGAGCTGTGTGTGTGCATCTCTGCTGACTAAAGACACACAAACTGTGGCGTTTGTGCTTTCTACACTTTTCATAATGGACTAATCTCTTTGCTGAAATGTGGAGAAAAACCTGAAACACTGGAAACCGCTCCGCTCACTGTAGTAAGCACCATATTTCTCCCACTCCCTCCAATGCTCCACGTTAAGTTCCGCTCTTTTACGTGAAAATACCAGTTTCGAGGACCAGAAATATGCAGGCTCAGCTCAAGACATTCAGGGCTGAAACAGTGGCAGCACTCGGGACCTACAGGACGGACCCAAAGCTTTGGCACCACGCTCACAGCTTTTCACTGTTGCTGTTGACATAAACACAAACGAGACGAGGGAGGTTTTCTGTGAATGATAAACATCCAGTGCGTTTGGAGTCGGTTTTACACTGAATATTGAGGGAACAAATTAGCTTTCTTCCAGCTTCTGGGGAATATTATTTTTGGACTAGCCCCCCCCATGATAGCTGCCTCCTGTGTTGGCCAAGTCTCTCAAGTCCTCAAATTTGTGACTCGAGTCTATACCCTCCCGAGGTTTATAGTATGAGTTAGCAGCAATAAAGACTGCAGTAGAAATTTGTCATTCAACATTGGGAAAAAAATAAAAAAAGTTACATACTACATACTAACTTCCTTTCTCTTACCTATTTCATTATACCATTTCTGATTATACTGTTTCTATGTAGGTCACTTTTGAAAGTACAAATAGTACAAAACATTTATGTGCAAAGAAAGCTAGGTAGGCTAAGGTAATAAAGTTAAGTGCTTCTATTGTGTACTGCCTCACCAACAAGCTTGTGTACTGCAAACAATTGGAGTGGTACAATTCCACTTTTTTAAAGAAAAAAAAAAACATGAAATAAATGTACCAACCTGAGTTAATGCCTTATTTCTATAGATGTTGGACATTTTTATGAGCCAAAAACTGAAGATACCCTGTGCACAGCAGTGTTTCTCTCCTGGGTGCCGGTTGGTGCAGGGTAAACCATAGTAACAAAAAAACAATATTCCAGCGCACACCAGGATACTAGGATTGACACTATTTTATTAATGGATTACATTAAACAAAAGGAGCAAACTACGCTTTTCGCATGTTGCTTTATCCGATTCGCTCTGTGCTTGATTGCCATCAGGTGTGCCTTTACATAATCAGGTGCTGATTAGCTGAGAATCAATTCTTGTATAGGCACACCTGATGATAATCAAGCACAGAGTGACTCTGATGAAGCAACATGCGAAACGCGTAGTTCGCTCCTTTTGTTTTAATGTAATCCATTAATAAAATAGTGTCAATCCTAGTGTCCTGGTGTGCGCTGGAATGTTGCTTTGTTTTTTTTTTTTTGTTTTTTTTTTGTTACTGTGATTTTTATGAGCCACTTTATTTAAACTCTTCTCTATTTGACACAGGGCAGATAGTGTCCAAGCTACTTCTTCTTCTGTGCTGAAGTGACTATCAATACTTTTAGTTCAACATTGCACAAAACAAGGCCATTTTTTCCCAGAGCAAACAGTACACTGTGTTTCCACCAGGTTTTTGGTTTCAATTAAATGGAACACTGACCCCAAATATGCTGACCACCACAGCGTCCAATGGGATTCTGACAGTGACGAGAGGTGTAAAAAATGGCTGAAAATATCAGTGGTACTATGTTAGAAAATAATATGATTATTTACATTGCCTAGCATCCAAGTTAGCTGCTTTGTGTGATTGTGCTGCTCTTAATTTTGCACTCTACTTCATGCAAACTATTTTCTCATGTGCATTTGCTCTGAAATGCAGAGAGGGGGTGGTGAAAACCGTTGAGATTAAACCAGATGAAAACAGCAGATGAAAAAAAAGAGCTAAAAACAGCTAACAGATTTAAATTTGACTAATAGATTCAGAGGTGGGTGTTGATTCTCAGTGGGATTGACATTACCCATTCACATTGTGGGGTATCATTTGAGTTAATCATTTTGGTTAAGTGTTAATATGAAAAATATTCAATAATGTAGATTTAAACTCAAATGTGAACAGAATAGATACATGCAGATATTGGGAATATATCAACACTTTTTTTTTCTGAAAATGTTTTAGGGAATTTATTGCATGTTTATGGTAACATTCCAAAACAAAAATAAACCAAATTCCAAATATATATATATATATATTTTTATATTAACAGAAAAGGTTCACAGAGAAGGCCATGGAGTGTCTTCAGTGAGAGGGATTTTTCTTAAAACTTTTTATGCTTTTAAGAGGAACTAGTTTTCTAAAAGACTCGAGGTGCAACAAACAAGTCACACACAATTAGGGTGGCAAAATATAAAAGCTTGCTTGTTCCCTCAGCAGTGTGACACAGGGTCAGAGCAGTTAAAAAAGACAGGATAGGCCAACAGGGGATTGATAGAGTTTCCCCACAATATCACCGAACCAACCTGTGTGTGGTAATAAATTCCTGTTTAAGTGAATATCTTTTATTTTTCACACCTTTGCAAATTTTTCTCTTAGGTTTTACCTGTACACATACACAAACATTCAATACCAAGGTAAGCTTCAAATAAGTGAATTGTTTTGTGGTGGAAAGGTATTTATTAAGTCATCTCTCTGAAGCAGACATTAGAAGAGGCTTGTAATATTCCTCAAAGATGTGCAGCAAAGGAGAGTCAGTTGACTGCCATGCTGTGTGTGTGCGGGTGTGTGTGTGAGCAGGAGAGGTGTCCTTGAATGGCTGGATGGTGAGATAGAGGGCGTTTGTTTGAACAGCCAAGAAACAGAGGAGGTGACACAGAGGGGGGTTGGACACACCGGGGCCAGTAATAGGGGAGGTGTTTGTGTGTAATGTAAGTAGACTCCAGATGATGAGACATGATGTGTATATTAGAGACTGTAAGGGAGTGAGAGTTGGTGATGAAGAGAGAGATAAAAGAAGTTGAAAGAGAGGAAAAAAGTGTGAGGAGAGAAGAGAGAGTGTAAGAGATAAACATGTGGAGGGGAGCAGGGAGACAAAGAGAGAGATGAAAGCAGAGATGGAGGGCAGATGATGAGGCCCCTTCGATGAAGATGCCATACCCGAACAGATGCCAGCTGTTCCACTGTGTGTGTTTGAGACAGAGTGTGTGTGAGTGTATGCAATCATCCTCATGCTGTTATGAGCTCATTACAGGAACAGATCTGAAAAGATTGGTGATGATGATAGAGATGATGGAAATGATGATGATGATAATGATGATGGTAACATGATGATCATAACAACAATATCTGCCAATCTCAGCCTGGATTCATTCTGATGCAGTGGACTTTTTTTAGATTAAGACTGCAGTACAGATAATGCTGGTCTTGTGTATTAATAAACACGAAATTAGACCATGGTTTTAACAATATCTAAACCACAGTTGGGTTAATGTTACTCCTAATTAAGACCATATTTCCCATAAACCTCGTTGCTTCTCTTCTATCCTCAGCTTCAATTAAGAAGATAAACGTGTTGGAAGTGATCTAGCATCTCCCATACATGTTTTTAACATGTGAAACACCATTGCATATGTGAAAATTCAAACACATGGGTTTCAGACTAACAGTGATAAATGAACATGATATAGGCATATATGATTTTCAGATATTAAACGTGAAATGTGAGACATCACATGTGAAAACATCAAATATGCATGTAATACTCCACATGAAACACATTTAATATTATGAATTTCATATGTGATATAGGAACATGATTTTAAATCTGCATGTCAAATGTGAGTCACATGAGAGAACACATTGTGATGAACACATTATTTCATTTCATATGTGATAAATTCATGTAGGCAGATGTGGCTAACCCAAATGTGAAACATCATTTCACATGTAATGAATTCACTTTAGGCACATGTGATTTTCATATATTTCACATATGAAATGTGAAACATCGCATGTGAAAACGTCAATTTCACATATAATATCACAATGAATTCACATATAGACGCATCTTACATTTTACAAAATCTTACAAGTGCTGCTTTTTTGTATAATCTGTTCTATGTATGTATGAATGAATGTAAAATGCATAAATACATGTATGTATGTATGACTGAATTGAATGTAAATGAAAATATATGTGTATATTTTCATTTATATTCAATTTTTTGTCTTATCTGTCCTGATTTATGTTGTAAATCAATTCATTAAACCGTCAGAGCTTACAAAACACCGCTTACAAAAGGCACATCTCTCACAAGAAAAAAATATGTGAAATACATGTTTACAATTGTGAGGCATTTCCCTTGATGTCATATTGACATGCTGGTGACATGCTGCAGTAAGCATATTGTCTCATTTCTGGTTGCTGACTGTGTTACTGATAGCGTTTTTGCTGCTCTCAACTCAGTTAAAATATGCCATATTCTTCATTACTGGGGATAATTACCCGCTGTACATTTAAATATATGCTTTTTCTGCTCAATCTCTTAGCTCTCCCTTTCTTTTAGTGACTTTCTCGCTAATGCCACAGTTGTTAGTCACTTATGCTCAGCGGTTAGCTTAGCAGCTAACTTAGCTTAGCTGTTAGTGGTGGCTTCTCTTTCTCCCTCTCGCTCTGCTACTCTCTCTTGCTCAGTGTGTCATATGTTTAGCTATTCCTCTGCCTCCTTTACTGATAATGGTACATGTAATAAAGTTTATTTGCAGTGTTGGAGGCAAGGCTCAGTGAATTGAAAGCACAGCTCTGCACCATAGAAAACCAATCATTATCTACTGTAGTAAGCCAGCCCAGTAGCTGGTGCAGGCCAACCTAGCAAGTAAGCCAAGGTGCCTGGGTGACTGTCCAAAGGAAGTATAACCCTAAGAAGAAGCCCACGGTTCACCACCAACCAGTTCAAGATTCTAACAGGTTCTCACCACTCAGTGACACACCCGCTGAGAAACCAACTCTGATTATTTGCGGCCATAGTCAAATGTATTACTTGAAGCCAGAACAAATTATTCCTGGGGTGACATAGAATCAAATTTAAAACTGCTGGCTAAGGATAAGCAACTCCTGATTATGCCAACTGGAGGTCACTAAAATTAATGTAATTAATGTTGAGTCTGTGTGTACATATGGAAGGACAATGTCAGACTCCATAGTTTTCTCTGGGCCCCTGCATAATCTGACCAGTGATGACATGTATAGCCACATGTCATCATTAAACTGCTGACTGTCAAGATGGTGACCATCAAACGACGTGACAATTGGTGGACTTTCTGGGGAAGACCTGGTCTGATTAGGAGATAAGGCATACACCCCACTTTGGATGGAACAGCTCTCATATCTAGAAATATAGCCGAGTTTATTAGTAGACCAAAACCATGACAACCCAGAGTTGAGACCAGGAGGCAGAGCTGCAGTCCTACAAGCTTCTCTGCGCTTCCATTAATCAACCTTAGACCTAAACTTAATTATAACTCATTCGAAAGCCTTGTTCTTAGTATTTCACATCCAACCTGGAAAACTTTACAGCCAGTTCTATTTGTTATAGTGTACCACCCTCCTGGCCCATACTCAGAGTTTTTATAAAATTTAGTCCTTAGTACAGATAAAGTAATTACAGTAGGTGACTTTAATATTCACGTGGACATTGATAATGATAGACTTAGCACTGCGTTTATCTCATCATTAGACTCAAATGGCTTTCTCAGAGTATAAATAAACCTACTCACTGTCTTATCCACACCCATGACCTTGTTCTGACATATGGCATGAAAATTGAACATTTAATAGTTCTTCCACAAAATCTTATTTTATCAGACCATTATTTAATAACTTTTGAATTGCTGTTACTGGACTACACGCCATTAGACACACCATGTTTTCTCTAGATGTTTATCTGATAGTGCTGTAGCTAAATTTATGGAAGCAATTCCATCAGCACTGAATTCAATGCCATGTCTCAATACAACAGAGGACTCTTATACTAACTTTAGTCTCTCCAAAATTGATCATCTTGTTGATAGTGCTGCAGGCTAACTGGAAATGACAGTCAACTCCATCACCCCTTTAAAAAAGAAGATAATAAAACATAAGAGGTTGGCTCCATGGTATAACTCACAAACCCACAATTTAAAGCAAACATCACGAAAATTTAAAAGGATTTGGCATTCCACCAAACTGGAAGAATCTCGCTTAGTCTGGCAAGATAGTCTTAAAACATATAGGAATGCCAGAGCTGCCTATTACTCATCATTAATAGAAGAGAATAAAAACAGCCCTAGGTTTCTTTTCAGCACTTTGGCCAGAGTTGGTCAGAGTTGTAACTCTATTGATCCATGTATTCCTATAGATCTTAGTAGTAACAACTTCATGAGCTTCTTTAATGATAAAATTCTAACTATTGGAGACAAAATTCATCTCCTGCCCTCAACAGGTACCAATTTATCTATAAACACAGGAACTTTAGAAACAGCTGTTAAACCTGATATATAAACTTCGCACAAAAAGTAAGGAAATTTGTGTTTGGTAGATTATTTCTTTGTTGTAACAATGCTTCTTGGCTTCTTGGACAGTCTGTTTATTACCCTTTTAAATGGTGCCACATTTGTAAGGAACATGCATTTGTGGGATGAGCAGCAGAGCTGAGTATGTTGGTTGCACCCATGAAAAATTTGCCAAATTTTCTCTGCCAATGCCAAACAGCTTACTCTGCCATTGAGTCGTTTGGTGTTTGGTGGATTGGATGATTGAGGTTTGAAGAAACAAGACATATTGGCAATTTAAGAATTTATTCATTTAACAAACAGGAGCCTCAGTAGCGTGTGGAAGAACTATACACAGCCACAATAGCCTGGCATCTTGTTCTCATGCTGGTCACTAGCCTGGTCACACACTGCTATGGGATGGCATCCCATTCTTTAAACAGCATTTGTCACAAGTCAGTGAACGTGGTTGTGTTGGTCACTCTGGCACGAACAGCATGCCCAAGCTGATCCCACAAGTGTTTAATGGGGTTGAGGTCAGGACTGCTGGCAGGCCATTCCATCCTCTTCACTCCCAAATTCTGGAGGTAGTCTCTGATAAACCCCGCTCTGTGGGGGCGAGCTTTGTCATCTTGGAGGTTAGAGTTCTGTCCCAGACTGTGGAGATATGGGATTGCCACTGGTTGCAGAATCCCATCTCAATATCTCTCTGCATTGAGATTGCCTCCAATGATGACAAGCCTCATTTTTCCAGTGAGGGAGATGCACAGATCTACACCATCACACTGCTTCCACCAAAAAATGTTACTCTATCGGTGCTGCAATCAGCATAGAGTTCTTCGCGTCTTCTCCACACTTTGACCCCACGATAGGCAGAATCTGGACTCATCACTGAACATAATGTTCCTCCACATGTTCAGGTTCCAGTGCACGTGTTGCTGACACCAGCGCAAATGGGCCTGATGGTGAAGGGCAGTCATGGCAGGCCTCCTGGCAGCCCTATGAGACCGGAGATTGGCTGAGTGCAGTCTGTTCCAGATTGTCTGGGCAGAGAGCCGTCGCACATATCGTCCTACAAACCTTGACTGCAAATCTGTAGAAGACAGCCTATGGTACCTAAGTACTGACAGGGTGAGGAAATGGTCTTCTTGGAGTGTCATCTTCTTGGGACGCCCACTTCGCGGCCTGTCCTTGACATCCCCCGTTATACGGAACTTGGCCTTCACTTTGGAGATGGTACTAGGGCTCACTCCAAATAATGCCGCAACTTGGTTTTGCGGAACACCAGCTTGAAGTTGCCATATCGCATGGGCCCTATCCAGATCAAACGTGGTGTGCTGGTTCTTGGAGCAGACACCTACTGACCACTGTAGCAGGGTACATGCTCACAGGTGCTGCCAAAAGCTCAAAACAAGTGTCAATAGCAACAGAAAAAAAAGCTGTTTGGCAATGACAGACAAGATTTGGCAAATTTTTCATGGGCGCAACCAACATACTCAGCTCTGCTGTTCATCCCACAAATGCATGTTCCTTACAAATGTGGCACCATTTAAAGGGGAAATAAACAGGCTTTCCAACGGTATAAGATTTATTGCCAAGAAGCATTGTTACAACAAAGAAATAATCTACCAAACACAAATTTCCTTACTTTTTGTGCTAAGTTTATTTAGTCTGTTTTTTCCTCCAATTGACCTTCCTGAACTAACTTCAGCGATTTCTTCATCTAAACCATCAACCTGTCTCTTAGACCCCCCAACTAGGCTGCTTAAGGAAGTCTTACCCTTAGTTAGCACTTCTTTACTAGACATGATCAATCTGTCTTTGGTAACAGGCTTTGTACCACAGTCCTTTAAAGTAGCTGTAATTAAACCTCTTCTTAAAAAGCCTTTTCTTCATTCAGGCATTTTAGCCAACTATAGACCTATATCTAACCTTCCCTCTCTCTCTAAGATCCTTGAGAAAGCACTCTCCTCCTCTCCCTCTCCATCTGTACGCATTCATGTACCATTAATGCATGTCACTAACTTGGCATCTTCCCCGTAGTTTTGTGCTTTCAGGTTTCTATGGATCGTGGTTGTAGACCACCTGGTTATGGATTACAGGCTTCCAAGGACCGTGTCTGTGGACCCTATGCTGCCGTGGTCCTGCTTGATGCCCACGCCTGCTATTATTATTATTAGTTATATTTCTGTTGTTATTATTGTTGTTATTGTTATTATTGTTGTTGCTTCTCTGTGTCTCTCTCTCCCCCTCCTTTCTCTCTCAACCCAACCGGTCAAGGCAGATGGCCACCCACCTAGAGCCCGGTTCTGCTTGAGGTTTCTTCCTGTTAAAGGGGAGTTTTTCCTTGCTGCTGTCACCAAGTGCTTGCTCATGGGGGAATGTTGGGTCTCTGTAAATTAAATAGTACAGTCGCGACCTGCTCTTTGTGAAAAGGGCTCTGAGACAACTTCTGTTGTGATTTGGTGCTATATGAATAAAATTGACTTGACTTCACTTGACTTCACTTGATATGTGAAATGTGAAGTTATCGCATGATATGTGCCTATATGTCTGAATGTCTGAAAAGTCTGATAGCCACATGTGCCTATATGTGAATTTATCACGTGAGTGGTGATTTCACATCAAAATTCCAAATTGGTTGTGCTTTTTCCCTAACATGATGGCAGTTTTGATCTTTCACATTATTGCTGAGTGAAAGCAATAAAAATTCAGACTCTAAACAGATACCTAAAACTGACTTCAACAATGAAACTTTGATTGATTTGAATTTTTGAGCAACTAAACACTTATGACGTAATTCATTAATCTGACCATCCTCTATAGTTGCACAAGTAAGTAAAACTACTTCAAAGCACGCACTGCAACTCATTTCCCTCAACGTCAGACTTTGATATTTTTCTTTTCCCTGGATCAAAGATGCTTGTTCATTTTGCCTTCTTTATTTTTACATGTTCTACAAATATATGATTGACATAAGTGTAATACAAGATGGCTTAATTATACCTTTCCTGGATTCCTTTGATTAGCTCCCATGAAAGGTAATCTCTGCTACCATGGAGAAGTGACATTAATTGGATAGGAATGCATCTCACATCTGAGACGTTTACTCAAAACTGTACTGATGAACTTAAACAGTGGGAATGTATTCTTGTTATCTGATAACTTTTTGGTGAACTTTTTCTCAAACAAAACCTAAACTAAACTATGCTGCTTGGTTTGCTTCATCATCAATATATGAGTCTTAACAACATATGAGTCTAAGAGTCTACAACCATGCAAGTGGCTCTGTGAGGCTGTACTGAGCTAAATGCTAATGTCATCATGCTAACATACTCACATGGTATATGTATATTTAAGATTCACCACAGTCATCATCTTAGTTTTGCATGTTAGCATGCTGACACTTGCGTATTAGTACTAAACATAAAGCTGATGGGAATGTCATTAGTTTTGCAGATATTTTGTCATAAACTAACGATTTGTACAAAATCACCAAATCACCAAATTTATTGCAATTCATCCTGTGGGGAGCATGAATGTCTGAACTAAATTTTGTGAACTGAATTTCATGGAAATCTATCTAATAGAAGCTGAGGTATTTCACTCTGAACCAAAAATGTTAACCTGCCTGTGGTACTAGATCATCATCATCTGGGAACCGTAAACATTTACCAAATTTTGCTAACCAGATAGATATGGGTATATTTTAGTGGATAATGGAAAACTTTTATCCAATGTGAACAGCATTGTGGCGCTAGAGGACAGGTCAAGGGATCACCAAAGTCATTATGGTTCATCTTTGTCAGTGTCCTTTTATTTGTTAGCTTCCAAGCATTGCACCAAGATATAACTCTTCAGGTCGGATGTTTGTCCATGTATTTTCCCATGTTTAAAGGCATGAGTAAAATTAAATGAAAGCAAATAAATGAAACCAATTTGCAGCCCCCAAAACCAACTCAGTTTTAGACTTAGGGCTCTATTTTCCTGAAATAGGGTGCAGGTGCAGATCCAGGTCTTAATCCCTGGCCCATGGTGTGTGTGGGTGTGGCCAGCACATTTTTGCAATTTTCCCGACTATTAGCACTGTCACACTCGTGCCTCTTGACTCTTGGAAAATTTCTTCATCAGAAGGTGTGCCGACATCTGCATACGTCCAATTTGTTGTAACTGCATAGCCACTACCCTACAATCAATAGACGCCAATCTACTGCGCATGAAGTAGTAAAAACAGAACTACTACGTGTCCGTGGTGTCTGCAGCTGTCCATGTACGTGTCTGCTTGGGAGTATATTCAGGGCTTGAAAGGGGCAAAACTTAACATAAATGAAAGGTGTTTTGTGATTTTGGAGACGTCTGTGTGCATATGCCTCTGCCAACGGAAGCCACAAAAATTGCCCAGCGTCTGCAATAAGAGGTGGTCTGAGCAGGTTTTATTGCAAACATAATTTCATGGCAAAATAAGCTCCAAAATTGCACTGCCTCAGCTGCACCTCTCTTCCCACATCGGCGCAAACATGCTTGTTTGGTGCCAAACAGGCACATATGCACAAAAAGTAGACTTGCGCCTCAGGAAAATTGTATAAAGACTGTGTTTGGACCAGTGCTGGCCTGCACATGTGGGAAAATAGGGCCCTTCGTGTACAGTTTAGTGTGCAGCATCTGCTTCATCCACAGAAACATGTTTTTCACTTTGTAATAAGTACAAAACTGTGATTCCAAATAATCCCATTTCACAACAAAGGATTCCATATTGAATGTAGTGAATCTGATTTTCTAAAAGGCCTTCCATGTGGCTGCGTTGATAAAGATATAAAATACAGCCTTTACTGCTACTTATTTTCCTGGCTAAAAGTCTCACTCATGCTGTTTTATGTTACCTAATTTTCACAAACTCTTCAGTGTCAAAATTGGTTTTCTATGTCATTATAACTGGCCTTAAAAAAGTGTTGGACTCAACTTGATGCAACTTGCCGACACCCTGAAGCCAACAGGTGAGCTTATTGACCCGTGAAAAGCTGCCTGTCAATACCAACAAACACCAGAGGCTCACAGGCTGGAGGGGTAAGATTAGATGGAAACCTAACAAGTGACTTTCTTGTAGCTGACATGTCTAACTCTGCCCATACTTGGGATTTAAACAAAGGGGGAGATGGGAAGGAGAGACATAAGATAGTGAAGATAATGACAGTCTCTCAAGCTCACACATCTCCCAAGACACAGTAGGACAAACAGATAGATAAGCAGACTGACAAGTGAGTATAACAACCTCACCAACATGACAAGCCTCTGCTTGTCTTCTCTCGCAGGATTTAGATACAAACAGAGATAGAGCAGAACGACAAAGGGAAGAGCACTGTGGGCCTTGAGGAAAGCCACATTGCAGTGTCTGTTGATGCATTATAACATTTTATCATAAGCTTTTAGAACGTAAAATGAAAACAAGACTAATACTTTAAAGCTACACTAGTGTCCCCTAAATGCTGCAATGTTCATTACACCCAACCTTACAAAAGTGTTGGACAGAAAAAAATAACATTATAACAATCTTCTATTCTTGGAGCATTGCCAGTAGTGGAGCTAAAAACATAAAGTATGTCCTGAGGATGGTAGTAGAGGAAAGGCTATGAGGCCATTAAAATCAGAAGGGTTTATCTCCTTAGGAGCATGAATATGCTCACTTTATTTCCTGGCAATTTGCCCATTGGATTAAGAGAGTAGGAATTTTGGCTTGGGGATGAAAGGATGGGTCAACAGCTGTGCCACTTTGATGTGAGTTTTCCCCTGTGTGTATCTGTAGTCTGTCCTCTTTCTAGGTCTCCATGATGATGGAGGTCACATGGCTCAGGTCCTATCTGTTTTTGGCAGCACCTGGAAGTTGCTTGACGTTCTCCTGATCAGATTCTTATTATGTTATCAATCAATCTATAATTTTGTCATCCTGTTTGTCCATGCCGTATTTCCGTAATTTTGATTTCTTGTCCTATTCTGTACGCACCCACTCTATTGCACATCTATCTGTTCTGGAAGAGGGATCCCTCCTCTGTTGCTCTTCCAGAGGTTTCTTCCATTTTATCACTGTTAAAGTTTGTTTTTGTGTGTTTGTGTGTGATATTTTCCTTATTCAAATCAAGAATCTAAAGATAGAGGATGTTGTATTGCTGCACAGATTGTAAAGCCACCTGAGGCAAATTTGTGATTTGTGATGGGCTATACCATAGACTGTATAAAAATAATGGACATAGCCACTGTGATGTCCCTGGTTTGTGGACATTTTGAAGCCTCGAGTTTGACCATCGCCATCTTTGATTTTTGGAGCCAGAAGTCATGAGAAGTGACCTTATTTAGATGAGAACCCTCTCGTCTAAATAAGGTCCCCTAACCCTAGCTGGTAGCTTGGTTAGCACATTGCATTTACAGTCTATGATTAACTGTGATAATACTAATGCTAATGCTAATTTTTGCTAGCGAAAAACAGGCTTAAGACCATTAAAACAAAATGTACTTACTGGAAAAACTGAACATCTGACTCTTTAGAGGGTCTTTTAGTAGAGCCAAATGCTGAACAAGACTTTTTAGGTGACTAAAATGTTACAATTAACTTTCATGAACTGAAAACACTAAAATAACGACAGTATGGCTCCGTCTATACTCTGTGAATCTGGGGTTATGCCATGTTTGCCATCTAACCAACGTTGTCGCTGTGGTAGCACTTGTCAATCACAACATAGCCACGCCCTAAAGCATACCCTGCTTTATCGTCAAATTTAAATTAAATGGGACCATAATTTACAAAATGAACATTATGTTGTATTGAAGACTTGAAACTAGTGATTAAGACCTCATTAGGAAAGTGTTTACTGAGGTAATAAATCAAGTGAGAAGTAAGGTCATTTTCCCATTGACCTCTATACAATTGGACTTCTTTTTGGAGCCAATGGAGTCGCCCCCTGATGGCCATTAGAGAGAATGCAGGTTTAAGGCACTTCCGCATCAGCTTCACTTTTCAGACCCGGAACTACCTACTTGGGCTATACAAATAAAATTGTCACAACTGTTTCCCCAAGCCTAACTAAGTTGTTTTTGTGACTGAACCTCACCAAACCTTAACCATAGCTATAGGAAGTCATGGATCATTTTTTTCTGTCATTGAGAAGGCAAACAGTGTCTTCCAGTTGATAGAGATGTCAGAGCACAAAACACATATGAGTCATTTTGGAAAGCAATATTAAAATATTTATTCTCTTAGTTTAGATAACTTGTTGGAACAACCCTATCACCAAGAACATCAATGTTAAATGATTCTGCAAAACCCTGAATTATGTTTGATGACAATGTTCTTTGCTTCATAATCATATTCCTGATGATGTAATGTGGATTTATAATCCCAAGGCACAGTGGGCTGGCTGGAGAGCATAGATCTTTGATTCTGATATTTGCTGCACAGTGGTAGAAAGCAGAAACTTTGGCCTGATTGTGGTGCAAAATCAGAAAATATTGGTGGGTCACCAAAAGCAATGGGGTTTATGAATATCGACAATAATTTTAAAATGGAAGTCCAACGGGTTGGCATCACCAAAAAGAAAAGAAATCGTCCTCTGAATATCCTAACCAAATTTCAGGGTGATCTGAACAGTAGTGACATCCTGAAATCTTTGATTGACATGCAGAATGGCAGATAAAACTACTAATAGAACAGGAGCAGGGTAAAAAAAAGGTAGTAATTAAGTAATTAAGCTATTTTGTTTACATTTTAGCAAAAAATGCCTTGATAAAAGAGCTACATTTATATGTAACACAACAGGAAATTTTGACCTAGAGGAAATGTCAGGGATGTCATTGGCATCGTGACTATTCAAATGTGATGCAGTAAGGCCAGTAACGGTGAAGATATCTTACCCCAGAACCAAAGCATTGGACCAATTGAGCAACTTATCATTGGACATCACCATCCAAGAGAAAAATATAAAAAGATGGATGTTGTTTTTGGTCCAGGGAAACAATGCAATTAACTAGACTGAAAGCCCCTCTGCCACCCAGCACCCTCTACACAGACTTGAAACATCTGCCCGCCATCACAGCACTGCAGCAAAACACAGACTGTAGATCAACTTTACAACACACCGTAAATCGTGCCACCCTCCATAGTAACATTTATTAAGTCACCAAATCCTATTGGCCATGAACTTGGCAGATTAACACAGCCCCCCCTGACATACACACACATTTGTCTTTCAGAGCAAACGCAAATATTTGTGTCATAAAACAGGGGGCATTAGTTGTGGCAGGTTAATGGGGCACCCACTGCTGTTTAATGTGAAGCATTTTAGACACATGCACCATGTGATGCTACTTTTGTATTTGCATCTTGGATAGCTCTGTAGGAACAAAAAAATAAATAAAATATACCTATTTAAAGTAAACAATGATGGATTAAACATGTATTACATACAGTAGATCCATTTTTGTACCCACATTGAGTATTCTTTTGATATCATAATGATCAAATAACTAGGAACCAACAAATATGTTTATTTGAGGATTGCTGTATTGAAACATTCAGAACAGTATATGTTTAGATTTATTACCCAAAGTTGGACATGTTCAGCATATTTAACTGTAAAACAATACTTTTGTCTTTTGTGAAATCTCTATTGCCACCTCTTTTTATTTACAGTGTCTGCTGAAAAACACTGAAAAAGACTGACACAAGGCCATTACAAGGAGACTGGCTAAAACTAAATTTATCAAACTGTAGCATAGATACACACAGAGAATGCCAGTTCACATTTTTTTTATTATTAGCCCTACCACTAGTGGGGTTAATAATGTACAGTTTGTCCTGAGGCTGGCAGTAGAGGGAAGACCATGATGTTTTTAAAGTCCTTCAGGGAGCATGACTGTGCTGAGAAAATGTATGGGTATGCCCATTAGAGTGCATAATATCTTGTTTAGAAGCTGATAGTGTGATAACGGCCTTGCTCAAGGGCACCTCAGTGGTGGTAGTGAGGGAGAGGCAAGTGCAGTTTTTTTACTTTATCCATCCAGATTTGTCCTGCTGGTCCAGGGATTGAATTTACAACCTTCTGGTCAGAAACTTGCTTCTCTAACCTTTAGGTGACCATTGCCCCCAGAATTTTTTTGCCAGATATGTTTTTTTTCCAGAAATACAAGTGCTGTCTGGATTAAATTCACTGACAACACCTTTTTAAATCCAGTTAGTGCTTAGTGCTTGGAGATGGTCAGGGTGGATGGTGGGCATAAAAAGTGCAGGACTTTGACATCGGAGTCTGGGTTTACATCCTTTGTGTGAGTAGGTTTGGTGACTAAAAACATGTTGGTTAAAGTGTGGAAAATATTGTGGTTTTAAGTAAATATTTTAAAAAGTGTCTTGTTCTTCAAGTCACAGCCAATATTTCACCAGGATCATGATCTCTCCCTAACCTTAAAAGGAACACAGCATTCTTTTTGTGATTTTCTGTTATTTTAATACTTGATGATGATTATGATGTTGGATGTCTATGTTGTCTTGGTGAACATATGCAAAAATGGTCCCCTGCAAGTCAAAAGCCAGGGCTTCAGCCTGCTCTGATCACTTTGTTTGCAATTATACCTCTTCTTCCTCCTTGGGTTGACATCAGATTCTTCGTCCCATAGCCTTTGGTGCTAAGGTTGTGGCTAAGGTTGTTCCATGGGTTGTTTACATTATCCACTCACATCCTACTACTATATTTTGTTTACGTAGCTTCCGGAACTGCTGGAAGTCTTTCAAGGGGCAGCTTCCAGAAGCTTACCAATCAGAACAGAATGGGCTCATTGGGAGGGGGGCCTTAAAAATGTGCATGATATGTCCCCTTTAACCAAGTTCAGTAAAGTGTGGGCCAAAAAAACAAAACAATGACAAGAAAGAAGCCCGAAATGCTTCATAGACTTGTGAATAACTGCAGAGTCAGGTGATAACTTCATCACTACTTTCACATACAAGTAGCCATGTGATCATCTGGATTCATATAAAAAATGTTGATTAAAGACACTTTAAATTGCAACAGTATTGTAGGAAAACAAATATATTGTCAATTAACATTTAGCAGATATGTTCACGATGAGCATTTCGTGACTTTGAAGATAGAAATAATTCCACAGTTGAGAATAAATGTAATCCAACAGGCCAAACATATTTGCTGTTGGAATTTAGAAGTATAAAAATATCATTTTAGGAGACAAGTGATGGACAGACCAATTACTATCGCCATCAGGCCTTTTCACTCGTGAAGTACTAACGTGTACAATCTCAAAGTGGCAATTTCAAAGATCTCCAAAGATTTTAATTTATATAAATGTTTGATAAGTCACTATCTATCGCCAAATGAGGTATCAAAAAGGTGATTGAGCCTATGACCACTAATGAAAACCCTTGCATTTGCAGTATTATCAAAGAGTATGATTATTAGGAACCATGTGGCAGCGGCTTATTTTTTTAAAAGCTTACTCTTATTGGCGTTTTACTCGCAAAGCTTTTATTGCACGTACAGTAACTGTCTCTCCTGTGCTGCGCTATGTGCACAGCACACACACAGAGGGCTAAGCCCTGCCCCTCGGTGCTCCTCACAGCAGAGAGGAGACAAAGTAGCGCGGCCATAAATGACATGTCTTTTCTTTGCTTCTCATCTTTACATTTACATTTATTCATTTGATAGACGCAAAGCAAAGCAAATGAGCTACAATCCAAGCTACAGTAGATCAAGAAGAATCATTTCAGAATAAGTGCCTCAGCACTCAGTTCCATATTGCACCTGACACAAGTGCCACAAAGTAACATAGAAGTGCCTAGCAGGAAGTATCGAAAGAGAAAGAGAATATTAGGAGAGAAAGTACTCTCCACAGAGGTAGGTCTTCAAGTAATTTTTCAAGATAGAAAGGGGTTTTGGTCATATTTTTTTTCTGTTGAATTTCATTTGTGAAACACTTCAATGGAATGTACTTTAATACAAAACATTTCTTGTGAGAGGAAGTTTCTGAATCCATCAGAAACAGAAACATTTATAAGGCTTATCAAAAGCCTACTGTATCATTTTTTTGTGGTGTGTACAATCTGGACATTATTAAGGAAATGTCATTTTCCACTTCAATACAATTTCTGTACATCATTCAATCAATTAAATAAAACACAACTGAGAAACAAAGAGGTTAAAATGACACACCCCTGCAGAAAAGTCACACATAGGCACAAAGGATTCCAGTCAAAATGTTTTCTATTTTATAAATCTTGCCCCCAGGAAGAGACAGAAAGGGGGCCAGAGGGCAAGTAAGAGGACATGAAAAAGAAGATAAGTTAAAAGGCAGAGTGAAGGCAGAGAGGTTTAATTTCCTGGTGGCTCAATGATCCCTTCACAGCCAGTAAAATTTCCAAACTTTGCATTATTAGACTGCGTACCACTTCCTGTTGCTATATTGAAAAAGCTGCATTCTACACCCTTTGGACTCTTTAAACCTTATCTCTAGGACTTACACCAGGATGTATTGTGTCCTACTCTGCATGTCATGTCATCTTCCGTCCAACATCTTATGCCCTCATTACTAGTCTTTTGCCCTATATCCTATAACAGTGTGCTAGACTCCATATACACTTGTCGTTTCAAGCATCAGATATAATTTAATTCACTTTTGTTTAGTCTCATAAAAGTGTGTCTGTTGGCCACAAATCTGATTGCATCCATCTTAGTTTCAGCTACATGCAAATCAGGATCAGCCCTATTCCGGTGACTTCCTAAAATTCCAGTAAAGAATAGTTTATGCAGTTTAATATTTTAAATACAACAAAAATATAACCACATGGATGACTTGTTTAGATGAAATACAAGATTTCAGAAAAAGATTTGTCCTAAGGGCCTGTCACAAGTGTTCACTGGAGCTGCTTTCTTGCTGTCACTTTTATGAGACAGGGAGAAAAACTTATTTCAGTGTAACTTCAACTGCCATTATAACTCTGTGTGACTACCTCCACAGCCTACTTACTGACAAACAGTAGTTAGTTTGGAGGAGTAAAGGTTACACATGCACCTTTTCAACATCTTGAGAGCTGGTTTGAGCAATCAGATTTCAATCCATCTATAATGCATTTGTATGTAGTGTATATGTGGGGTATCATGCCCTGTGATGTCCATCATTTTACATAGTGCTTATATCTCATGTTATGACATATATATTCTTATAATCTGTAAATCCTACATACAGACAGATGATACATGAAAAACCTAAATAAATCATGTATTATATGTTCAGGAATATTCAGTTCTTAAACAGACTAATTTTCTGGGAGTCAGACTAAAAAAGTCCAGAAATGTAGCCCTATGTGAAACATAATGAATGCTAAAGTCAGCACTTAGCATGTAGATGTTTGGCCGGTATAATGTTTTCCATGGTCGTGTCCTACATCACTCCCTATTCACTATATATTGCACTACATTTACCCTCCGCCATTTTATTTTAGTGTCCGAATGCCAAGTGTGTAAATGTATCCAATATGTAGTGCCCTCACAAATTCTACAATGGAACAAAAAAAATAGTGTCTATGGCATGTACACTACGTTATGCTAACAATTGCACAATGCAATGCTCCACATTTTATAGATGTAAAGAATTACCGTTGTGCGACTCTACAGCTGGTGGTGATGACAAAATGATAGAATGAACTATTTAGTGTCCATTAGTGAACAAGGGAGTGAGGGAGGGAGCCCATCACTTTTTTTTCATGTTAGCATGCTAACATTTGTTAATTAGCTCTAAACTTTAAGCATTAAAGTCAAGTACAGTTGAGTCTGATGGGAATGTCATGTCAGGTATTTGGTCACAAACCAAAGTATCAGGCAAATAGAAATTTTGACCAGATGGTGACACTAGATGAAAAGTTAAAGGACCACTAAAATTATTACAATTCATCTGAAAGAGGGGGCATGAATGCCTGTATGAAATTTCATGGTTATCCATCCAATTGTCATCAAAACATTGCACTCAGCTGCAAATATTAACCTCATGGTGGTGCTAGATGAAAAGTCAGGGGATCATCAAAGCCATTAGGATTCATTTTCTGGGGACCATGGGTATCTGTGCCAAATTTCATGGCAATCCACGCAGTAGACATTGAAATGCTTCAGTCCGGACCAAAGTGATGGACTGACCAACAGACATACCAACTTTACTATCCCTAGAGCCACACTGGGGCTAAAAATCAGGATTCACTTGTTTAAAATGTTTTCATGACTAGCACAAAGATGGTATCTCAGGGTAGAGTGCCAGGGACTACTTGGAGAACACATCTGTGTTGAAGAAGCCTAATCAAATATTCCGGCCACGCGAGATTTACCACTTCACACCATAGACAATCACATCTAAAGTCGAGATGGCTGTGGATTAGCTTGTGTTAGACAGGATCCAGCATTCAATTAGACCACCTGCAGTTTGCATGCAAGTCCAGCGAGGATAGAGAGGTTGTTCTGACCTCAGTGTACATCCTCAAGCACATTGAAATGGCGCCTGTGTACTTTTCTTTGACTTCTGCTGTATATCTTTAGTTTTCTGCATCATTAAGCATGTTCCTCAGAAGTGTTTTTAAGTTAGGAAAAATATATAATCAAAAGGTTTCATATGTGTTTACACAAGTTTGATACACAAGAATACCAAAGACTTTTGAACTTCAGACGACACTGTTGTTAACTCAGTTTTTCTGCTCAGACTTTAATAGTGTGCAGAACAGATGGTAGGAATCATAGAGATGAAAAGAACTGATGCATCTTTTCTGATTGGAAGATACATAGTGTTAGTACTTCTTTTGATTATGAGAACGATGAGAACAAGTCAAGTCCAACAGTCCGTATAACAATAAGTACTTTATGACTTACATATTTGATTTGAGAGAATAGTTTTAACAAATGCAAGTGAAAAAAAATGTCATTTTGAAGTAACGAATTATCATAATTACTATTTCCTTCAGTGTGCATTCAGTTTGATGACATATTATGAATCACATATTATCATCACTGAAGCCCTGCTAATCAGACTAATGTTTATTTTCACTGTTTGGTACTCCCAGTAAAAAGCTACTCTGTAAATTGCCCCATGGTCAGAAAAAATATACACTCTCTTACTCCAAACACACAAAACCTCCATGAACATCTGTTTAAAGACATCATCATCATTATCTCTGACCCATTCAGCCCCTGGCTGTTCCAAACTACTACCATCCAAATTTGTGATATAACCTTTAATAGCACCCGTGACTCAAAACCCACTGGAATGTTGTTCATCTCCTATAACTATGTGGAATATTTCTTTCTTATGTCTACATTCTCCTTGTCATGGTTTGTTACTCTGTGTCAAGCTGTTTCTGGATGAATGTATCTATATCTGGCTGTGAAAATGAATTTCCTTCCTGACATTTAAGCTCTGGAAAACAGTTTTGAAGATAGGAGGTTAATGCAGGATAGTGAAGCTCAGGGGTTTCAATAAAAGCTAAATCCACAAGGGTTGCTGTATTCCGTATTCAGAAACCTGGCCAGGCTCACTTAAGGTGGACTGACCTTTAAGGTGGACCAGCTATTCTCATTTTAGTGACAATCTCAGCCGCTCCTAAACATCTTCATCAAGTTGACAACACATGCGTAGCATTTAGAAAACGTGCTGCAAATACCCCAACACATTACAGAAACAGCAACGGAAGTGTTTCCAGAGGATACTTAAGAGTGATGAACATGTCAATAACTCATAAGTGAAATGTTGTTAAAACACAAATGATGCCTCTTTCCTCCTGTAGTAAGGTAGACAACAAACAGACTTGTAACTCTCAGGGACCGTCTAAAAAGTGCAACACAGAAAAGAGATACTTCAAACAATATTCAATAGCCCCTAACCCTTTTTTTCCAAACTCAGTATTGTAGTATAACCAACAGGAGACCATTGATGTGTGGTGATTTTGGGGACACTACACTGTATAAGAGTGAAGTTATTATTATTGTATAAGTAGCTTGTTGTCTACCTTACTATGGTTGGAAAGATTTCATTTGTGTTTTAACAACATTTCGCTTATGAGTTATTGACATGTTCATCAGTCTTAAGTGTCCTCTGGAAACACAAGCCACCGTGGGTCTAGCTAGTGTTAGCAGTCTCTCTTTAATGGGTCAAGTCGTGTGATAGCATATTATCAGACTGTCAAAACTCAAAGCAAACCTCAACAAACTTCAGCACTTACGTTTGTATGTATGTTGATTTGAACCACCACAAAGTAACATACTAAGTCACAAAGTAACAGAGAGCACTCAAAACCAAGATGGGACTAAGCTATGGCTAACAATGTTGCCGTCGCCCAGTTGATTATCTACCTGTGTGGCTGTTGGTATTTAAGTGATAATGCAAACCTTTTGCCATTACTGTCAAATTAACAGTACTGACAACAGACTATATACTTAAGTTTGAGATTAAACATAATGGCGACACTTGAGGATGTTACTATATTGTTTAAAAAGCGCAGCATTTACGCAGTTTGATGCAATAGTTATATTGAATTGATTTTACCATGATGTAATTCTGACAACAGGAAATAAAATTATGCTGAACCCCACTCAAACACCACTTAATAGAAAGATGTGAATGTACACCATATGGCCAAAAGTCCCTGTCCATATGCTTTTTTGTTTTGTACTTTAGCATTTTTAACAGGTTAGGCAAGAAATGATGAAAATCTTACCGCTACACTGAGATTTTAGGCCATTTTAGTGTGCTTTCAAGTTTGTAGCAACAGTTTGGGGAAGGCCAGCTCCATAAAGATATTTCCCTGATCTCTACTCCCTCCAACACCTTTTGGGTGGACTAGAACGTCAGGCCTTATTGCTCAACAGTTGGACCTCACTAGCATTCTTCTGAATGGAAGCAAATGCCTGCAGCCACGTTCTAAAATTTTGTGGAAACCTTTCCCAGAAGAGTGGACTGTTAATACAGCATTATTACCCATGGTTTTGGAATGACAAAAAAAAAGAACAAAAAAAAAAGTGTTTTTTTTTGTGTTGTGTGCCCTCCAGGGTGTATCAATCAAACAGGTGTTTGTTTATTCATTTTTAAGAATGGCTTTCATCTGTTTTTGCAAATGAACTCTTTACATGTCAGGGAATGTTCAGGTGTCAACATGCATGAATGTAAATGCAATCATTTGCATATGTTCCTTGACTGTTAATGTGTGTTCAGACCAAACATAAAGTAAATTATAGAGGTATACAATTGCATTCAAAGTCATTAGAACAAACATAAACCAGACGGCATGAATTTGTGGCCAAAGTTGAACTAATTTTAACTTGAGCAAAATGCTTGTTTTTATGACTCTACACCAGAAATGCACAGAGAGAAGAGAAAATGGTAGAGAGTCTGGGTTAAGTAACAGAAAAAACCATTGGATTAAATGTTAGTATGACTTGTTAATTTGGACTTTTCTTCTGTGTAGAGCCAAGCGAAGTGTACTTGTTCCCTGTGCTGATTATGTAAGACTGCAGACACATGAGCCAACCTGAAGCATGTTCTTATTTTATTTTTGTCAGATAAGTAGACTGGAGACATGAAGTGTATCCTTGTGGAAAGCAGATAGTTATGCTGACAGTAAGCTCTGTAAAGCTTGTTCTCTTGCTCTACTTTTCTCTCTTACACATATTTCTGGATAATGGTAAGCTTTTTAAAGCCGGAGGAACACTTCTAAAAACACTAGTATCTTAGGGTTACACCCAGAAAGTTGTCTTCCAATATATGAGGGGCCAGTGCCACACTTTTAGATGAATCTGATCTCAAAACTTACCAGGAACTCTAGTTTGATTTAGTTAAAGCAAGTGAAATAGTCTGCCAGGAGGGTGAGAAAATGCCACTTGTCTTGCAAGTGAAATAGTCTGAAAACAAGGTAGAATACAGCAGAGTTGTGATGTTGCTAATAAGGAAATTGTCACAAAAATATGAAACGGCATTGGAAATGACAATATTTCACCCATCTTGACATATTTTTCCATTTGTTTTGCAGAATGAAATGTCATTACACAGTATAAAATGACACAATTTAAAGATTGGCTGTCTACAGTGTGAAATGCACACGTCTCAGTCAATTTAGCCTAGCTGAAGAGTCACAATTTAACCCTAAGTAAGGTTCCTTGGCAGGGTTCCAGGAGGTCATCAGCAAAGAATAAATTAGCTTGACTTTACTGTTTTATTCCACCTAAAATGCTTCAAATTGATTCAGATAATGTGTCCTCTGGTGCCCATTTTACATGTCTGTAAGGACAACTGAATAACTGTCCTTCTGTTTATATGCAAAATCAGTTTTGTACCGCTTTTCATGGAAACTGATCATTTGAGGTATAAGCTAAAATCCATATCAGCACCACATCTGTTTGACCAATCAAACAAGCAACTACCAGCAGCTCCTATTATGTACTGTCAATCAAGTGGGAAAAAGCAACAAAAATAACACTGACAAATTGACATGAGGGCAAAAGAAAAGAGCGTGATTGCCTGCAAGGGGTATGCTCACACAACAAACGAGCACAATTAAAAAAAAGGTTCTTGCAACAGGCTTGTGTTGCTGCAGACAGGTTATATAACTGTTGATATTATCGACAGAAAATAGCAGTGAGAAGCAGTGATTAAAGGTAATTACAGTAACGTATGTAATAAGTTATTAGTTATGTAATAAAACAAATAATTCATTCTTCCTCCTCATGACTGTACTGAACACTATAAATCAATACAAGATATGCGAAGTGCAGTAGGGTAGACTTAGAATATATGGGATATTGTTGCAAATGTGTAAATGAGATGGTAAATAGGTTGAAAACCAGTTTAAAATACTAGTTTAAAGTATTCATACCAGATGCTCTCTGTTTCGTTTGAAGCTGAGAACAGGTGTTTTATGCGTAAGCAAATGTAAATAATGTGTAGCTGTTGATCTTTTGTGTAAGACAATCGTTAGATCTCTGGTACCAAAAATATTTCAGGAATAAACTTTTAATTTAGTAGAATGTGAAGAAATGTCATTAAAAAAAATCTGTGAGACATTCATTCTAATACATATTTCTCAACGCTACAGTGCTACAACTTCCCCAAACAAACAAGCAAAAAAAAGAGCTTTAATTACCTTTAGCCAAACCAATTTGTCAGTAAAGAATATTTTGACTTAATTACAACACTGAGACTAAAGTTTATCTTCCAAAGGGAATTATTTCATTAAAAATAAGACATCAGTGCCACCATAGATTGACAATTAGGACAATGACTGAGCGATCTTTCCCATTAAGCTGGTCCTCATATTTTAAAAAACATCAGAGCAAATTTTGAAGTTGCCCTTATTGTGACAATATGGCGTTTCATAAAATCAGACAAGAATGCAGATTAGATAGCGACATAAAAAATCATACCCATATAAATTCTAATATGGTTCTATTTAGTATGAATATAGTATAGCATATATAGTATGAATAATATGATTTTTTTCACACTATTAGTATATGATTCTATATTATTAAAACTAGAAATAAAAACATTTTAAAACTGGGCTAAAAGTGATTAATATTTCATTGAACAATAGTATAATATAATGTATATAATATATACAATATATAATATAATGTTCCATTCATATTTAGTATGAGGTATAGACACAGCTGGAGGACATAGGTACATCTGCTTGCCAGTGTGTGTGTGTGTGTGTGTGTGTGTGTAGCATATAGACCTCTATGGGTTTCAGCTGAGAATGGAGTGATTAGCACAACAAAGATTTCCCACCCTACTCATCTCATCACTCACTTGCACACACACACACACACACACACTTGCACACACACACACACACTAACCTCGATTTTCTCATCGAGAGTACAGCTCAGCATGGTTTCTACCTCCTGGCAGGTAAGGAGGTGAGATGAGGGAGGCTAAAAAGCTTTGGCATGTGTTATGTATCTGTGCATCAGTCCTGACATTTTTTACAATTCATCAATGAAGAAGTTTGCAAAAAAAAATTTGTTGTGACTGTGTGTTGCATATTTATTGGAGCACATGTGTGTTAAGTGTGTGTGAATGTGAACCAGTAAGGCTGAACCGCAGGTATCACTGACAGTGGGAACTACATAAAAGCTCTTATCACTCAGTGAACTCCACTGTTTGTTGCTGCAGTGTAATTGTCGCGTGACTGTTGGTCTGAACAGGATTCTGATGTGGATTTTTAAAGGACTGATGTGGACTTTTAGACTGAAAAAGGTGTTTGTGATCAACAGAGCATCTGATTCTTGTAAAAATACAAGAGCCTTTCAAACAAGATAATTTTGATGACCATTAAAGTACGAGGTAAATGTCACAAGATTTGCATAAATTAAATGCACTTACATGTACTGAACGTTACATGCTTTTTTTTTTTTAACACATGTATGTAATACATGTAATACATGTATCTATGTGGTGCAGATGGCTGCTGTAAAAATCAGTTTCTGCAGGGCGCACTAAATTAAAGACATTTTAATACATTGTAATGCCACATAGAATGCAATTCAATTCCTTTTTCATAGCTATACCAGTCAAATGATTAACAAATTCAAATAGCTTCCTAGCTACTGTAGCTAGCAGTAGCAACAGTTTATGCTACAGGTCTGATGGTGCTGACTGGAACTCTATAAAAAGGATTAAACAGCTTCCTGCAGCACAGTCCACTGTCACACCAGTCCACACTTGTGGTTTATAGATGTAGAACATCTCCCGACACCCCACAAACACATACAGAAAAAAATGGCATAACTAATGTTACCTGCAGATACCCTGAAAAATGTAACCCCATGCATCAGCTTGCTGTTCACATTGAACAGATGTCAGTCAAAAAACTAAATCAGACACTAACAGCTGCAGTGTGAATGTAGAGTGTGTCCCAATATGTGGTTTCCAAAGACTTTATTTCTCCAGTACCCAAACTCTTATGCAATTTCTCTGTCTGTATTTTGTATATAGCTGGACTTAGAGTTATTTATAAACTGTGATCATACTCTGTTTCTAGTTAGGATCCTATCTATTTGTGTTTTTATGACTTATTTCTTATCTACCTCTGTTGGTTTTGGGATTGCAATGTGTGTGTTTTGCCTGCAGTAATGTTGCACTTTCTCTTTAGGATTAATAAAGCTCATTCTGTCTGTGTCTCTCTCTCTCCTGGCTGGAAAATATAGTAAAACAATTAATTGCTAAAAAGCCACATATTTTTCTCATAAACTGATGGAAACTATAGCCAAAAGAAGAATCAATATTGGACTTGCATTTGTCAGATGGCCAGAAACATGACTCCAACTGATAATGTTACTCTGTGTGCTGACTGTATAAATAAATAAGCAACTATTTGCTAACACATTCTCATTATAAACTTAAAATAAATCCAAATAAATCTATTAATGCAGGTTTAAGTCTTAAGATCTCCATAGGAGAACAATAATTCTGAGAATTGCTTAGGACTAATATTAGAAGAAGTGAAATGAATTATTGACATGTTTATTCACTGACTTGAATACAGTCTGGGCTTTCTTGAAGTCTCCATCCAGTAGCCATTAGGGGAACTGAAAATAGTTTCAGGACTTTTGGGGGCAGCAGAACAAGTGTAATATACAGTATCATCACCTTATAAACATGATAGCAAACAGTTGCCTATTTCATCCAGCAGATATGGAACAACATCAGCATTTATTTGGAGTTGTTTTTGTGTCCACCTGATGAATTCCAATATTCACTCTCCTTTTAGCTCAGATTTGGTCTCCATCCAATCCTACTCCTAAATGTCTGCTAAATGTCTGACTGTACAAAAGCATGCAGTGGGTTATCAAAGCTTTTTCACAGAAAGCAGCTGCAATGCAACAAGAAACAAGGTTGGTGACAGCAGAGTTTATAGACCAGGGAACCACAACAGAAAAGCAAGTGAATTAATCAAATTAAATATACTGTAATTGTTGTGATAGTGCAACATCTCAATAGACTGCAGGCTGCAATATATAAACCAGCAACATAAAGGAATACCCCATTAATGAGTAACAGTCAGTAAAGTCTTGAAACCAGTCTGTGAACAGATCTTCAGATAATAAAGCACCCCCCCCACATGCATGTCTCTCTCTCTCCTGTCGTCTTTCTTCTCCTCTTCCCCTGTCTCACTCGGTCTTTTAGTGTCTAACCCCTTGTACGCCCTTGCTGTTTGCTCTAACATCTTATGTGTCTGGCCGACAAAAAAAAGAAAAGGCAAGAGAGGGAGAGAGGACACACAAGGACAAGTTGTCACGCCAACAAAATGAAATGAGAAATGAGCGAAGGAGTCAAAGAAGAAAAGTTAACAAAGAGAGGGTAATTAAATGATGGGACAACATGCGGAAAGATACATTTACTGGGAAAACAGAAAGTAAGGGCATTTGTGATGTACAAGCAAAAGAAAGTAATGATGAGAAAAAAAAAACAGCCAATCATCCAGTTAAGACAGAAGAGGAGTTCAAGAATACAGCTGGCAACATTATACATCTTATTTACTGTCAACAAAACAAACAATGAATGTATAATTACTAGTATTAGTCATTTGTTTTGAGTCAATCCCACATACACTGTCCTGCTGCCAGAAATAATCACCAAATGTGTAATCCACTGTTGAAAATAGTCCCCAACATATGCACTTTTTCCTCCTGTTTGAGTGATGTTTGCTAAATTTACAGTGGCCAACTGTTTTAGGAAATTATTTACAATTCTGAAAATTAAAAGTATATATTTTTGAGATGTTTTTTTTTTAAGATTTATGTCCTCAGCAGGAACCAGTGGGCTTGGGACTGAGTGCCACAGACAAACGACTTGCTGGTTTGTGCCTCTATAGGATCAGTTCTTTAAAGGAGACTGTCCTCCCAAGAAAATCAACAGTCTTTTCAGTAAGTGTCCCAAAATATCATGTTTAGTGACAGTGCCCTCTATTGTGGCCGTAATACTTGTGATAAATTTAAGTACTAAATGACCTATTTTTCTTTCCTCAGAAATGGTTTCCTTGCTGAACAGTGGCAGAGGGATGCTTTCTGATAGTCACAAGAAGATTGGTTGCTGGTACAAAGCATCGTCAATAAACCTACACAAAACTGCCAGGACAAAGATTTGATTTAACTTACTGATACTACTGAAGCTTCACATCAACTTTAGAATGCATTTCTACTGTAGAGAACATCTCATCTCTTACAGTGGAGTCATGTAAGAAGGAGATACAGAGATTGATAACTCTTTCAATATAAATTATTAAGACTGTGCGATTAACAGCGATCTTGCAGGTTCATTTCATGTCACTCTGTGTGAGGCGAGTCGCAATCTTGGTTTGTACATGTGGGTCATAACAGCAGTCACATTGTGAAAATGTGGTCCTAAATTTCTGACCCTGACAGAATTTTGATGCAGGCTGTCTTTGATTACCAAAGCTCAAAACCAGCTGTCAGATGTGTCTTACAATAAATCTCGGGCCACCAAAGGTTTTTCCATGTTTATCTCACAATTGTCAACTTTCAGCTGAAAAAACAAAAACAACAAAATCGCACCTTATGAGGCACTTTAGAGTAACAAACAAACAAACAAAACAAAAAAAAAAAACAGTGGACAAGGGAAATGATAATTAAGGAAATAACTGACAGCAAAAATAAGAAAGGGAGCTAAACATGAAATACTAGAAGAGGAGGGAGATAAGTAGGTTGAAATGGAGGAAAATAATCAAATAAGAGAGGAGAAAAAAGAACAGGACGGGGAAGGTGAGGAGGGACGATACAAGGCAAGGTGAAATGAAAACAGGTGAAGAAATGAGAAGAGAGGTAGACAGAACAGATTAAGAGAGAATTGTGGGAAAGGAGAATAGGAGAGAGGAGAAGGGAAGCACAGAGGTGCCGAACAGACGAAAGAGGAGTGATAGGGAGATGCCGTTAATTCAGAGTTCAGAGAGATTTTTTAGTTTGACACACTCAGCAGGAGGCCTTTGACTGCTACTGCCTTTGAACTACAGTACACACACACTGACATACTCACGGTCGGCCAAGGATAATGTTCGCTTGGAGGTAAAACAATACAGCGGAAAAGACAGAGGGTACAGCACAAATGGAGAATGCCACAGATCCTTATTTATGTATTAAATTATTTTGGTTCATCTTGTCTGTAAATGTCACATATTATCAAAACCCTCACTAGTTTCTACATAACATCACTGATTTAGTAAAGGGAAACATGCATGCATGTTACTGGGATGTCGAGATGCTGAATACTGGCTGATGATGATGCTAATAGAATTCCCACTACAGACCTCTCTCATGTCACATGCAGTCCACACTCTCATGGTCAAAGCTGGCCTGCATTCCCAAGACGCTGTCATTCTCCATCTTTCCACCAGTGTGTCCCGCCTCTCCACATCACCTGACCTCCACACCTTCATCAGCTCCTCAAGCATTAATACCAGGCACGTTCCCTCATTCTTCTGCCAGACTCTAAAGCTGCGTCACTGAAATTACATTCCAGGCTTTCCTGCCTGGACCATTCCCTGTTCCTGCCTCCAGTCTGTATCCATGTTAATGGCTGTCACCTACCCGCATTGCCTTTCTGGATATGTTTGACTGTTTTTGACCATAGCCTCCCATGATTCTACCTCCTCTGCGGTCCTATCCCCTTTTATCTGAATCTGAACTGTGACACACATGCATTGTTCCTATTCTTACAACAACTAAGACCTCATGAAAGTCAAAGTGAAGGATTTTTATGAATTATTTTTGGGGTCATGCTTTGAAAATAATTTGTTGGGTAAATTATAGCGCATTGTATATTTATCCAAATCCTGGACATCTTGAGAGTTTAACTAAAAAAAAGTAGTGTGCTTACTACTTAATGTAGTTCATTCAAGCAAACACGTTTGTACCATCCATTGCTGCCTCATGACTGACTGAAATCTCTTTGGTGGAGCTTATTCTCCAGCAGCCTTATATGAAATTAGACAGTCAGCTAATATGATAAATTCAGCCCAGTCTCTTCAATCTGTGTACAAATAACATGACTTTACACTTTCAAATTGCGTGCAGTGCATACGCCCAATTTTGTGTGCAGGTGATACGCTAATTCTTCCCAGGGAAGTGATGTCAATATAATGTGACTTTCTTTCTTTTTTTTATAAGGAGATTTTTGGCTTATTAGGAGGAGGCTGGTTGGGTGGATGACTAGATAATTTGATGGCAGAAAGTTGCAAAAAGCAGCAGGAGAGCACTGTCCGAGACCACTAATCGTACATCTTCAATGTCATGTTGGACATTTTAACCGGAGAATTTTTAAATTCACGTTGAGACATTTTTATCGCATTTTACTGTTTTAACCCAAACCATGATCTTACCTTAACCAAGTGGTTTTTGTGCCTAAATTTAACCAATGGTGTTAAATGCGACACAAAAAATTAAAAAATGCAGTGTTAAATTGGCGTATCACCTGCACACAAAGTTGGACTTCGGTAAATGGACTGCATGCAATTTGAAAGTGTAAAGTTGTGTTATTTGTGTGCAGAGTTCTCCATTTTGGAACCTCTAGATCTCTCTGTTCTTAAAACTGAACCCTATGCGAAAACAAATAAAAGTTGTCTCTGTGAGCAAATTCACTGATAGTGGTGATTCCAGAGAAATTTAATTGATTTATTTTGGTCTGAAAATCAGGAAAAGCAATGTGTACAAAATGTTTTCATCACATCGCCTTTATAAAGTATTCCTTGCCTTCTGGGACTTCTAAGTGAAATAATTGAGCTAAAGGTTGAACCATCACCCAAAGTTCTCATTCTTATCGCTCTAATTGGAAATATCAGTTAAAATGGAATCACAAATAGTAAATAGTAATGAAAGATTGTAAGTAGGCATAATGGACAAAGTTGCACATTGATGGCCCCCACATGGCAAGTACAACTGAAGGACTTCAGCACCCAGCAGTCCTGTAAACTGCAGTCTTTGATGTTTTACCAAAGATTATTAAAGGGAAGAGACAGCCAAAAGATCAAACACTGGGGAGTCCAGCTTTCTCTGCACAGAATGCTCCCAAGTTCATCTGGGTAAATAGGAATATTGTGCAATTGGAGACTCAAAGTCTACATTTACATCCTGTTATTGATGTTGTATGCAACTGAACATTAACAATCAAAAAATTGAAACTATAGCTAATTACTTAAGCTAGCCTATAAAACAACAACTTGTGTAGCAGCGCCTGCAGCATTTAGTTACACAAATCAAGCACAAGAAACATTAATTTGAAGGAATACACTACTAATTATAAAACTAAATACTAATACTGGGGAGTTTTTCCTTGCCGCCGTTGCCAAGTGGTTGCTCATGGGGGGAATTGTTGGGTCTCTTATAAATTAAAGAGTACGGTCTTGACCTGCTCTATGTGAAAAGTGCCCTGAGATGACTTTTGTTATGTTTTGGCACTATATAAATAAAACTGAAAATTGAAATTGAAATACTCATTCATGTGCACACATTCTCAAAACAAATGACCCTGTCAGGTCCTGTACAGACTGCTCATTGTACCTCACACAGCTGCACATTCATGCCTCTTCTTACAGTTTGTGTGAGTAGGAGAGTTTGGTACTAAGTAATAAGTAACTACACTGAGCTGGCCAGAGATTTAATGTGCATTGGAAACCACCTTTACAAAAAAGCCTTTTATGATAGACCATTAAAACCCAGGGAGGACAAACGCTTTGAACTGATGAGAAAAGAAAAAAATATGATGATTAAAAGCACACATTTAAAGGCCAACATCAGCAAAGTAACATATTGGTCTAACTCCAGTGTCAAATCAAATGACTTAAGTAGCCCCAAGAGTGTGTGTGTGTGTGTGTGTGTGTGTGTGTGTGTGTGTGGACACACAGGGGCAGGCAAGAAACTGAAGACTGACTGAAGAATCCAGAGAATGAACTGATTAGAAAAAAAGATGAGAAGAGAGACTGAAGGAAGGAAATATTTTTTTGAAATGTATTAGCACCTTTGTAATAAGAGTGGATTGATCTTTGTTCATCAATATTCTACAGGGCCGGGTGAAGCATAGGTAACACAGTAGGATACACAAACACATTTGTATAACTACACTTCTGAGGGCCCTCCGTTGACGGCGTGCCTTTCTTAACCCAGCTGGAGCTGGATTAGGGGGGAATACATTATCAGTCGCTAAGGCTTTGGACATAACCATTCCAATCACCTCTTTCCTTTCCTGTTAAAAGCAGTGCACTCTGATAATTTGCTGACAGAATGGGAGTGTTCTCTTCCATCACCAAAGCTTCTCCCCAGAGGAAGCTGATGTCCTTATGCACAGAACAAGCAAATATACAGCACCTTCCATTAAATTAACTCAGGAGGAGATAACATTTGGTTAATTTGTTCTGCTCTGGTCCTGGAACAGTTGCACAGTATAGGAAATGGCTTAATGATATTAGATGGCTCAGAGATATTAGATGAAGAGCTAAAGAGAAGTTGGAGGAGTATTGTGGGGACAGGGAGTGACTCCAGCAGCCACTCCCTGACATCTATAGATGATGCAGTCTGTCTCTGCAATCCTTGCGCAGTGTGTCAAGGTGCTGACTGATACCAGATTTTCAGTTTTACAGAAAGGATAGGGTAAGTTTTTTTTAAGCACGTACAGCTGTTATTAAAATGATGACGTCTACACGGGTCCACTCAATTCCTTGTAATCAACATCCGACCTGGAATGTGAGTCTTTTATTCAATTTATTTATTCAATTATAATTAATTATTCAGTCTTATTGGGTTTAATAGGGTCTTGCTATATTGGCGTGGGTCTCAGATCTGTGTCAGTGTTTCTAATGCTCAAAGGGATTTTAGTGGGCTCTGTTCCTGCAGTGCGTTGTAAATCATCACAGAGGAAAAATGTGTTTTAGGAGGTGAGACGTGTGTGAACTGTGACGCACAGGAAAAAATGACACTTTTTTGATGCAGGCTGCTCATTGATTGGTGGAGCATCATGCTGCTGCCAGTGTTGGTGTTCTGTCTCTATTTGGGTCTGTTTGGTTTGACTGCATTTTAGATCGGGTCAAATTATCCTTGGGTTCCTTTCAGAAAAGGTATATATTTTTTAAGAATTATTTTATGCAGGTCAGGTTTGGGTAGGTTTAAGACCTGTAAAGTATTCTTTTTTTTGTAATGATGACAGCCCCCTTGAGCCACTGTACTTTTGAGTTTTGAACTATCAAGATAAATTTTTAATTTACCATTTTTGGTAGCATGGTTTTAAAATTCACAGTCTGTGGTTGTTGTTTTAAGTATCAGCTAAATTAGTTAAATGAGTCAAAGCAGGCAGCTGTTGAACAGATTAAACGGGTACTCCAGTGATTTTGGTGTAGCATTTCCATAAAGTTGTGGGACTCGCAAGCAATATATTAAAAAAAAAAAAAAGAATTGTCAAAATGTGTGCAGCAATGGCAGTGATATTCTGACTGTTAGGCCCTGGTATGGGTAAAGCACCAACAATGCTGAATCCTACCTACAATTCCCATAATGTAACTCAATCATATCTTTCATTAGACTCTCCCTGCCTTGATAAATGCCAGTGGAGTTTATAAAATAGCTAAAGTCCATGTCTCCAGTTTGTAACACAAGCTTTTTGTTAAAAACGTCAAGCCAGTCCAAGATAACCTTCATCGGTAGTTTTTTCAAACTCCCTTCAGACCGAGAGAAAACATCATACGACTATTTTCACAAGTTGGCTCGTACTCCTCATGAGAAGTAAAGTGATCTTCATGTGTAAAATTGGTGGAGAGCCCGTTTCAAGAATGTTGTGGCCCAGACATTATCTCAAAATACCAAATGGCTTTGCATGAGGAAAAAAAAGAGCACCCCTTTGAAGTGCTTTAATCCATTTTGCCCATCAGGAGTAAATGAGGCCCTCAAGTATGACCTATTTGCTCATGAATAAAAAAAAGGATACAAAGATTTCTTGTAATAGACCTTGGACACTGCTCAAAATCATCATCTTTATTGACTCGCTTGTAAAAGGAATCTAAAGGAAGCACATGTATGACTATATACATAAAGAAATAATACAAGTTTGAAATTTTATTTGGAATATGATGAAAAAAAAAAAAAACTTGTTGACTTAGATCATTTATAGTCAATAGAAGGGTAACGGCTTGATTCCACTGGGGGCATCGATATCTCGTTCCGGCTCCGACATGGCCACCGGAGCTGATCGTGGCCACTCTGGTCAATGCCTGTGATCCCACCAGATGTACGTTTCAGAAGCATCACAGAAGCGGCTCTCTGCTCTGCTGAACATATGTGCGGAGTGGCACTCTGCTCCACTCTGCTCAAGATATGCATCCCATCTATTTTTGACAGAAGCCGCATCAAGCTGCACAGAGAACATGAGCTGGGCAGGAAGTCAGACGGCATAGAGCATCCTGTCAATTTTCAAAATAAAGCACCCTGTGCAGACTCCAGATCGTATATCACATCACTACATCAACAATATGTTATAACTGGTGGCACCAGGCCAGAAGTCATCTTGGAAGTGGAAAATCACACACAAGATTTAATATGACACCACTGCTGTGATGACTGCCCCGGTCCCTGGCTTCCTCTCCAGGTAGAGGGGTGGCTCTCTTCTCTCTGGCACCGCCAGAGCAAAAACGCTCCACTTCTGAAACACTCCCGGTGGGGTATGAAGCCATGCACAGGATGGAACATGACGCAGCCGTGCCCGGTGGGATCAAGGCGTTATTCATTAGTTTCTGTGTCTCTCTCAGGCTCACACACACATACACAATAGTTCACACACTTGTGTGAGTGAACACAAGGAGCCTACTGTACATTCATTTAGATTCACAGATTAATCTCCACCGTCTCTCTTTATGCAGTCTGACAAAGATACTGTAGTGTGAATGACAGGATTTGAGTGTGTGTGTGTGAGAGAGTGAGTAAGAGAGAAAGAGAGGATGAGAGACATAGAGAGAACAGCATGAGCCTGTGCCCTACACTCCTTTCATAAAACTCTAATGTGATTGGCTGCTGTGTATCTAAGACGTGGGGGAGAGAAGCCTTCCAAAGGACAACCGATCGCTGCACTTAAAAATACTACGACCATCCTGTTGGCTGTCCTAACAAACCGATCAACCAATGCAACTGTTCTGCCCATATATGGATGTGTAGTAACCCAGTCACCACCAAACCACCAGGGGCACTTCCTTGATTATTTAAACCTCTTGGCTGCCCTTTCTCTTTTTTCTAAGAGGAAATGAAGATAAAACATGCACAATAAGGCATATATAATTTAAAAAGACGCACTCTGTTTCAAACTCAGTGCAGCATTCAGTGCATTAACATGGCAGTTATGCAACCATACTGCTGCTGATCTTTGGTTAAACATTTAAAGTTGAAGAGGTTTCAGCTGTCTGTTTTTTTTTTTTTTTTACAATTAAGAACGTTATTTTGTTATCTGTTTTAAGTTAATATTTCTTGAATGTGTTAAAGATTATGTGCTAAACATTGAGCTGCAGTGCCCTGTTGTGCAATGTGTCAGAGTTTTCCAGGTGATTCCTGGTGAATAAGCGTCAATAGAATAATTAAGTAAACTCTGTTTCATCTTCTGAGGAGTGGGAGTAGACAAACGAGAGTGTTCTCTTTTGTGCAGCAACTCCAAAGAGTTGCATCAGGAGTGGTGGATTGAATTATTCTATGACTGACACTGAGAGTATCTGTACTCTCAGTAACGAGACATTTTTTAAAAATGTGTGCAGTGTGGCAGTTCTTTGATCTCAGTGAACTGCTAGGTGAAGGATGATATATTTGCTTGTGTTGAGACAGAAAATGAGACAAAGCGGCCACCTCAAATGAGCTAAGATTGACATCGCAACTTGGCTGATCCTAACCTACAATCAAGCATTTATAGTGTTTCATCTAAAAAATAAATAAATGACTAAAAATATCTCAATAAATACATCAATAAACATCATGGTTATATTTGTTCTATTAATTGTGATATGGCTCTGGTGGTTGTACTTAAAGCCACTATGTGTAGAGGTTTTACAGGAGCATCTTAAAATGATTCTGACATAGTTTTTTTTTTTTTTTTTTAATAATGACAAGTTCAACATTTGTTTGTTCAGAGACTCTGTGTTTACCCAGAGCAAAGTGCAATGGGCTGATGATATATGGACTAAACCAAAACTGTGTATATTTAGGATGATAAAAAGTGAATATTATAATGAGAATTATGCTGTATATAATTTGTCTAAAAAACAAAGATCTCTATGTACCCAGCTGAGATCTGGCATTTAAACACTTATTGTTAAAACTGGATGGTATAGTATGTTAATTTAGAGGAAGAAAAACAGATTTGTCCAGTGTGCTGTCTAAATGATATAGAAAATGAGTTCCATTTTGTTTTCTACTGTCCTTTTTATTGGGAATGCACAATACTTTGTTTATTAAGATAAAAATATGTTTATTATAAATATGGATGATGCACGAAGACTTGGCTGTTTATATATGAAACATATAAATTAGCCACTTACTTGGAGAAAGCCTGAAAGAAGAGAAAAAAAGACCTTTATCGAGATAATCTGTAGATATGTACTAGTTCTTTTCTGTGCACAGTTCATTTGGGATTTTTGTTTTTGTTTTATTTCATTTTATTTTGTTTGTGTTTCATTTTTCTAACCCTAGTAAAATAGTGGTGTCTTGTAATCCCATGTGGGATGGGCCAAATGTTTGGCATGACAGAAATAGAAATAAAAACTAAAACTAAAAAAATTACAGTAGGCTTTTGCTTGTGGGAAAACTGAGACGATTCCAGTGAAAACTGGTGCATTATACTCTTGTAGCAGTGTACACGGTGTCAGTCAGACACACAATTTTTTTTTTTTCAAGCAGTTTTCCATACTTAGAAGTAGATCTTGGTAAACTGAAAATATTTTGCTAAAAATAAATAGATTCTTTTAAGAACTGTTTTATCTTCACTTGGTCAGACATGGAAGGTCTTGCTGAAAGTGGCCATTTAAACATGGTTCAGAGATATGGGATTTTAAAAAAAACAATTTCACATACAGTACTGTACAAACGTTTAGATGTTTAGATTCTTAATCGTTATGCAATACCATCATTGAGGTGTCTGATTGGTCCTAAATGTATCAAGGAGTCCTGCAACAGATAGTACATGAAGAGAGCAACTGAGACGCCTAAATTCACAGAAGAACTGTGGCAACTTCTCCAAGATGCAGGAACAACCAACCTGCCAAATGCCTGAAAAACTGTGTCCAGGTGTACCGAGGAGAACTGGAGCTGTTCTAAAGGCAAAGCTGCTCACAGCAAATATTGATTTCATTTAGGTTCCTTCTGTTTACTCAACTTTATGTGAAGTTAACTGATAAATAACTTCACTTACTTTCAGTGCCTAAAACTTTTGCACAGTACAATTTGAAAAATGCATGTTCTATGTATGCTCTGCAATCCTGCAGTTAAAACCTGCACAGTAGCAATGATTGCATGTGGTACATCAGCAAAAATACACCAATCAAGTACATGACACATTGAAAAGTCGCCAGAACAAGCTGCATAAAAGCCAAAAAAAAAAAAAAAAAACTAATTAGCAAAGGTTTAAAATAGCACCAAAATCTCTCCAAAATCATTCCTATTTAGCATTAGAAAAGGCACTTGATAGCACCATGATGTGGTTCCCTCATGCTAATCACCTGTGATGGTGTGAGGCAGCATACTTTAGTCAGAGTGTAGAAGGGTGCTGCGAGCTGAGGACTGGTGACAGCGTTAATCAGTCAACCAGTAGACATGACAGGCTTAATCAAGGCAATGAGCGGGTGGCAGGAGTGCTCGCTGGTTGAAAATCAACACTGAGTCCATTTGTACGTCTCAATTGCTCACTGTGATGCATATAAATAACTTGCATGGCCCATTAGACTCATCACACATCACACGCTGACAGAAACACACTAGGTTACACGCACACAAACACACCCGATAGCAGCTCACTCCGACGACTCTCGGAGTTGTCAGAGTGAATTACCTGCATGTCAAAATGGAACAGATAAATTGTCGGGAGAGCACAACAAATTGACTCGGTCAAGGCTGTTGATCTATTGTTGTAGTGCAGAGAGAACACACAGATAAACTCACTCACACTCACACACATGCTTCCATTATATCTCTCTCTTCACTCTCTCTCAGTTTTACCTAGAATCCATGAAGTCCGGCCCCATTTGGAATAAATTCAACACCATTTAAACCACAAATTGTACATGCATTGCAGTAAATTGATGAAAATACAGAGCTATAAAAATATGATTTACTGAGATTAGGTGGATATTAAGGATTTTATATCCACCATTGAACAAGCAAATCAAGAAACAAAAAATGAAACCAAAGCTAATGAAATGCTACATTTTACAAGTCACTACTAAAGTTCATGACACATCATAGGAGGTTTGCCTACAGACTGCTGTTTTGTCAGGAGGGAATCGTTTATGTTTCTAAAGAATGCAGGACAGGGTTATGGCAATCTTGAATCTTGTTGGATAACTAGCCCTCTAATAAAACACACCATTTGAAGATAACATTTAGCTTACAAAACCTTAATATGTATACAGTATGTTTAACTTGCCATGGCCTTGGATGTAGAGGCTTAAGGCACTCACATATTATGTAGTAGCATAGAAACTCATCTACAATCAAGGAAAGAGGCAAGGAAGTATTTTTGAAAGTAAGTCAATCCACGAGAGTTTCAAAGCACTCCCTGCTCACAAATTAATTTCCATAAGATAAAGGCAGTGACATGTTCATGTATCTCAAGCTGATTTTGACAACACACTGAAAATTAACTGAAATCAAAAGCTTCCTGGAAGATAGGAAATTTAAAAATTTAGGTATATATTTGGTAATTAGTCTGGTTAAATGTTTAATTTTTTATTGATTACATCGCTGCTGAGCAAAAGTCTTAAGCGGTGTTAGTGGCTCTGTGGGACTGTACTTGTACACAATGGTGCTTTGAGCTAAATGCTATCTTATGCTAACATGCTCACACTATGCTTACGTGCTGATGTTTAGCAGGTAATGTTTTACTGTGGTCACCATCTTAGTATAGCGTGTTAGCATACTAATTAGCACTAAACACAAGTTACAGCTGAGACTGATGGGTGTGTCATTAGTTTTGAAGGTCGTAAAGCAAATTACTGGACAGATTAAAATTTTGACTTGATGCGCTAAATGAAAAGTTACAATTTATCCTGAGCAGAACATGAATGTGAGTACTAAATGAAATGGTGATCTATCCAATAGTTGTTGAGACATTTCACTCAAAACCACAGGTGGCACTGGAGAAAAAGTCAAAGGATCACCAAAGTCATTAGGATACATCATCTGTGAACCATGAAAGTCTGTACCAAATTTTGTGCCATTCCATCCAGTATATGTGGAGAAATTTCACCAGATGAAATTATGACCTGCTGATGGCATTAGATAAAAAGTCAGGGGCTCAAAATCAGTGGGATTTATACTCTGGGTGCCTTGGGTATCAAATTTCAAGGTAATCCATCCAGTAGTTGTTGAGAAATTTCAACCAAATAGGTGGAATGACAGACAAACCGACTATCAGACCGCCACTGCTGGATGCAGTTCTGTCTGTCACAACTGTCATGGCAGCCCAGTTTGATGAGTTTATTTGATGTTGCCCCTTTGAGGACTCGGGTATTATTACCTCCACAGGGAGACATTACAAATGCATGACACACATACTCAATACGTTGTAGCCAGTTGTTGTTTGTGTGTCCGATGTTATGCTTAGAGGCTCCAACTAATCCCATTAAGCAATAGAGGTATCAGAAATCAGGAGTTCTGTGTTTGAGCCTGAAATTAAAGTTATGTCTGCCTTTTTCAGGAAAAAAGTCTCTCTGCCAGCTATGCAGCACTTCCAAATCACACTTTTGAACCCATAATCACGCTCACAAATACTCTGTATTTCACAAAATGTGAATTTGAAAAAGCTTGAAATAAGTAGAAACTACAGTATCAGCTATCACCACCTTTTTCCCCCTTCTTTTCCGCCCTCTCATCTTTCCTTTTCCGCCGCCACAAAATATTGTGTCCAATGAAGCAGAAATACCACCAAAACAGTCTTCAAAAGAGAGAAAAAATTGTCCTTGTGCTCTCTGTTGGCCCCCATCCCCTGGCTTGCACTACCAGATGTTTTGAGACTCACTTTTCCAGTTTAATTTGACCAACTTTAGAATCAGCATGTTTCCACATTATCTGACATAACTGCCAACATAACTGTCTGACTGGTGTTAATGTAAATCTAATTGTCTTTAAAACCCTTAAAAGCTTAATTTTTCTGCTATAACTCAGCCAATGAACTAAGCTGCAGAGTGCAAATTAACATAAAAGATAGGAAAGAGAGCGAGTCGAGTTACTGACTGCATGTGGCTTGTTGAGGTACGGGCAATTACCTTTATAATTACACCTGCAGTGGCTGCATCCATATGAATAGTGTGGGTATTTTACACCAATTTCTCAGTATGAATATAAAAAAATGATAAACACGGTTACAACAAAATGACTCCAATCTATTACAATTAAATAACTGGAGTAATCAGAATTCTTTTTCAAATACATAATTGTAAAAATAATTATTAAGAAATATTAAGGAAATGCTCTCCTCGATGCTCCAGTTGCCTTTACATCAGCATCAGCATCAACCAATTAATTATTAGAATCAAGACTGAATTTCACCTTAAAGCTGCGCTCATCAATATTTTTATATCAACAATGGATCAAAAGATTGACACAGCAGGATTTGAAAATCAACAGAATTATATATAAATTGGTATACTACTTCGAATGTCATGAAAAAGGTTAACTACTTGTAGCAATGCTACCTCAGCTTCTGTGTCAAAGGAAAAAGGCAGATATATAACTCATTACTAACGGCACAAGTGGCAAATATAAATAAATGAGTGAAGGCTCACTGAATGCTTTGATGAGTATGAAAATAATGTGACTTATTGGACAAACCTTTGGAAATGCTATCTAACAACATGTCCTTTAACCAGTAACCTGAGGCTCATTCAATGCCCCATGGAACCCTCATGAAGTGTCCCTGCTGAAGGATTATGGGAGGGAGACACGAGTAGAAACATGGAGTATGATGACTTTCAGAAGGTTTGATACAAAATAAGGGTGGCGGTCCTGGAGGTGGAATGACATTTGATTTGAATGTTATCAGCCTATTGAATAGGCGTTACGGCTTTATCACACCAGACGCGTGTGCGCCGTGTTCCGGCTCCGACGCGGCTGCCGGAGCTGATTGTGGCCACTCAAGTCAATGTTTGTGATCCCCCTGGGCATCTTTCAGAAGCGTCCCAGGAGCAGCACTCTACTCCGTTCCACTCAAGATATGTGTCCCATCTATTTTTGATGGAAGCCGCATCAAGCTGCACAGAGCAGATCAAGCTGGAGAGGTAGTCAGACACGGAAACAGTGCATCTGGTCAATTTAAAAAAAAAAAAAAAAAAAAAAAACTATTTAACTACGTAAGCATAGTAGAAGCACAGAAATCAAAGAAAATGACCAAATCAACGAAAGCAGAGCAAGTTAACAAAATCAGGCAGTTGAGTTGCCCTCCTACTGCAGTAATTACAGTAGCTTAAAGTCGCATTTTTAACTTTGACTAGGCTGCTGTAATGACTGTAGTAGGAGTGCAACTGAATTTAAAAGGCGGATGGCTTCCCCGCAGTAAAGACGCTCTGCTTCTGAAACGCTCCTGTGAGAGGACACCGTGCAGAGGATGGAGCAAAACTGCATCGGAGCTGGAATGCCGAGTGGGATCCTGGCGTTAACATCACACATCTGTGATATATGGGCTAGTACTATAGTAGGCTACTAACCTACTAGTAGGTTCAGGAGGCTGTTATCAACCATTTATTTTAGTGAGCCAATGTTGGTGCAGCCCAGTAGGTGCACAAGACCTGTTATCAGGCATATGCTGTCACGTGACTGTCAACTTTCGACTTTCTTGCTGCGTAAACAAACAACAAAAAAAAGGCTGCCATTCCTGTTTATTCTCAGTGAAAAATGCAATATTTTAAGATAGTTTCAGCATTAAAATGCGTTTTGATTACATTTCTAGCGAGAAATGTGCATTTTATTTTCATAGTCTTTGTTCAGTGAATGTATATGATGTTAGTTTGTCAATTATTACGGAGATTCTTTTCATTCTTTCTATCGTTGCTATGGACACTCAACCCAGTCTCACAGCAGTTCATGAAACAGACACAAAATTTAATCTATAGATCCATGTATATTGACACGAATTTTCCATTTTCTTGTGACACTCAGCATGACTTTCAAACTAATGTACTTCAATTAGAAGTATGTTTCATGCATGCAGCACATTATTTTTATTTCATTTTTTTCATTTTTTAACTATAACCGCTACATTACTCAGCATTTAATCATGAGATTTTATCCTTGTTTTTATTTCTTTATTTTGATTTTATCAGTAGTCAGTTTTCTTTTATTTATATCTTTAATATTTCTCAACACAAAAACACAAAAGTGTCCTTGATAACTCAATAATACTATAGGTTAATGTTAAGGCCATAATAAAAAGAAATAAAGTTTTTTTTGGTCCGTTTTTGATAGCATAAGGCTACAGAAGTGCATTGTGTTGTTGGCGCATTCGACTACACACACACATCAACAGATCTGAAAACCGCCATGGTTGCTAATAATTCAAAATAAATGATGATCACACTTGTCTTAGTCATTTAAGTCTGGAGACAGAGTAAACAATTAAATTATATCTCAAGATATCAACCATTGTTTAAATGAATTGTATTTGGATATTTGGATATCAAGATGTAATCTGAGTGGGGTATCATCATTATGGACACCAAATGGATCATGATTCACCTGCTCTTAGCACTGTCAGACGTTTCACGGTTGCATGGTCTTGAGGCCATCAGGCGTTAACACGGATGCAGGGGTCTGACAGATGACTGCTGAGCTGGTCTGCTATACAACTGGCTCATTAGTACACCAGTTCAAGTCTCTCATATTATATTTAATGCTATGTTGTAGAGGTTAAGGCTTCTCAATTGAGTGCAGGAGGTTAGGGGTTCAGTAATTGTTTGAAATCTATTCTCTTGTTATGAGATATAGCATAACATAAAATAAATAATACTTATTTTTTAATTATTTGGGGTGACAAAATTAAACACGCATTCACATTGTCCACTCCTGTATATTGTTGTTGTTATAACCACCATGTGTTGACTTGAGATCATTGTCAATTTCATGAGATAATCCTTTTCATGATTATGATGAAATTATTCATAATTGTAAAGAAATGATTTGGCATGTCAGGAAAATAAGATAATTAAAACCACTGGAGATAAATGGGATAAAAGCAAACCATAGATTGCACTAGTTGCTATATTTTCAACAAAAAAGATTTTTTCTCAACAGAATAATTTGTAAAATGCTGCTGTATAATCACTTAAAAAGGCCTCATAGATACATCACAATTTCACAGTTTCCTCGAAAGGAACTGATATGCATCTGTAATTTCTGGAAAGGGCTAAGCAATTTGGTTGTAATGATCAGAAACATGGAAACAAAGTCAGCAAGCAGGTTAGATGAGCAGGCAAAAAAATAAAATGTGTCTTTTTGTGAATTTATAATTACAGGCAAGCATACAATAAAACAAATAACGAGAATAAAGATAGCAACAAATACATTCATATTCACTTCGGTTTAAATATTTTCCCCACTGATTAGCAGTTCTAGCAGAGGATAATTAATTACTTCCAAATTACATTACAGTCTTTACAGAAAACATCTCTTCCAAAATTTTTAATAAAATATGTGACCCAAAATAAAAATAAATCTTTACCGAAAAAGGTTTCATGAAGACAATGTTATGATCAAATTGTGATGGAGATCAAATGGATGTATTCTGATGAGATGAGATGTCTTGTTCAGACTGATGGGATTCAAAGTAATTCATTAATTAGTTTAGCATAAAGACTGGAAACAGGGGAAAGAGATAGTCTGGCTATGTCACCAGTAATGAAACTCTAAAGCTTACTTAATTTAACACATTTGTTTGTTTAATCTGTAACAAAACAAAGTGTAAAAACAACAATTAGAAATTTTACAGGGGGCTACTGTATGTGTTAGACTATGTTGGCTGAGATCAGTTGCCAGGCAACCAGTGCAGACAAGAAAGTTACTGTTAACAGTTGCCCTGTTAAAACTTTCCAGTCAAATCTCCAGTCTGTGCTAAGCTAAGCTAACTGGCTAGCTTCATATTTACCGTACAGACATGAGTGGTATCAATGTTCTCATCTATCAATTCCGTTCTGTTAGTTTTAACAACACATGGCTGCACAACATAAGTTTGTAAAAATAAACTCACTGTCGTCTTTTTGCATCACAAACAGGTAAAGATCGGACGTCCAATTTCTGTATTTTTACATAATTACAATTAATGTTGGAAGAAGTTAATACTGACAGACAGGTATTTGTTTCCAAAAAATGTAACGTGCTGTCAGGAGTTCATGGAGTTCATGAGTTGGGTTGCATTAAGAAAACTTTGCCCATCTCTTTCCTCCATAAGCAGTGACTCAGCGAATTCAACAAGCCTCCCCTCCATGTTGGATGATGAATGTTGGCTAAATTGTCCCTGTGCTCTACTGTATAACCAGCCTCTCTGCCTCTCTGGACACTTCTCTATAAATGCCGACCCACTGGGCTAATTTAATAAAAGCCTTTTCTATGTTACCACAGAGACACACCAGGTAATTACACCCACAGCCTGGCCCACACGCACATGTTATTATGGGATACAGAATTGATCTGAGCGCGCTCAGGGGTTGCCACAGGAGATGGATGGCCACCGCCAAGTGTCTTGTCTCCCGTGGCCGTGGAAACGGAAGGCAAAAGAGCGCATTAACGAGGCGTTCACTAACAACACACACACACAAACACACACTATTGAAAGGACAGTTTGGCTAATTTAGTCTTTAATCGAACAGCCACATTAACAGGAGACAAGACTCCTCTCTGTCTTTGACACCTGTTCAAACAGCAGCCGCTTCATTTCAATCCACGAGTCAACACACAGTCAATTGTTTGGCCTTTTAGGCGCGAGAAAGAATGAAGTAATAGAAAGGAGCAATAGAGACTGAGAGCAAAGGGAACAAAGCACGCTGCAACCTTTCAAAGCGTTCATTTAAAACCCTGGTGTGTTTTTAAGTTGTTTCATTATTAAGACAAGGTGGGGAGAGCGAGAGAGGATATGTGTGTTATTTCATTATTAGTAGGGGAGGAGGGTGTGGAGTGAAGCGCAGGAATTGTCCAAAGACTTTTAATTGGATTGCTAAAGCGCTTTCTTAATTGAGTTCTGTATTCTTGCTAATATAAAAGTGTACATCTTTATATTGTGTTGTGCTAACACACACACAGGCACGCACACACGTGGACTCACACCTAAATTGAACCCAGGGGGTCAGGGGTAGCAAGAGGAGATGAGATTTGATGAGTCGAACGCCGGACGCTTCAGCAAAAATTCAATTTAGACGGTCTTAGATTGACTGGTTAATTTCTAACAGCTTACCTATAATAGCTTTCCTTACTGTCGCCTTAATTAAGTTCTCACATTAATGCTTCAGCTGTGGATCGGAGCTCTTTAGAACCTGTTAACGCACATTTCCCTAGTGGTCTGAACACACACACACACACACACCTTTAAGAGGTGAGGGGAAGTGGAGAAATTAAAAACACAAAATCATGGTCGCTCTCAGCGACCACACACACGCACGCACACACACACACACACGCACGCATACACACAAATTGATAAGGTAAAGGGGCCCGCGGGAGCTGCACCTGAAAACACAAACAGCCAAACCCATCTAATGCCTTGGAGATTAGGGCCACACACACATTATCCAGCCGTGACAAGCAAGGAAATATGGCCGCTCACAGAGTTGCAATCATAGAGCAAATTTATTCCAAATTGTTTTTCATTTATGTTCCGCCTGTTTTGTGATTTTTTTTTTCCTGATAGAAAGTGAACTGAGAGAAAACGCTGACATCAAGAATTAATTTGCACTTCTCCTATCTGTAGGCTATACAAGGAGCATCTGCCACAGTGTGGTAAAACATGAAATTCAATCTTGTAACGTGGCTGGACTAGTTTCCTCGCTCCACTGCATAGACCTGAGTCCGGAAAGTATAAAAAGGAGTGTATCCAGCAGGTTCTGGTGGGTTAGAGTAAACTCTGAATGTAAATCAATTGAATTCCAATTGGTTTCACTGAAGGAGCTTGCAGATTCCATTTGGAACCTGTTGGCAAGGCGTATTAACTTTGTATTACCACTTTAAACTAAAGTGTATGAATTGATCAAGTGGATTTAATGAGTTTGCCTCTTTTCTTTTCCAACTGAGAGGATTTACTCAGGTTAGACAACATATCTGTACACACCAGGGGATGTGTTTCTAGAAAACTCTGACAATCGACTGCGATCCCCCCTCAGCTGGACGTTGTAATGCCAGTAAGGTTTATTGCCAGCATATGAACACTGTCTGCTGGTTACGCCATAGCTGGTGGCTGTTACACAGGAGAGGCTGAGAAAAAGCGAACATCATATGAAAAGCTTGAGTTAACTGGACTGAATCATCTGTCAGGCAGCCAAGAATTACCGCTGTCACAAATGATAATGAGCTCAAAAAGACAAATAGAATGCTAAAAAATGCAAAAATAATTTTGAGCGCTTTCAAGAGCTTGAGAGGAGAGAGTGTGAGTATGTAACTGATAGACAAACTACATAAATGTGATTTACAATCTGCTTTATTGGTACAAAACAGTTTGTGATGTAGGGAATGTGTGGGTTGAAGCATACATTTCCTTTGGTTATGACATCACCTAACCACTATCCTGCATAAAGATCAGTGATTTGTCACCATCATGTTGTCACGTTCTTAAAATATGACGTGGTGCACACGAAGGACCAAACCTTAAAGAGAAACCTCACAGCAGCTGAACATTTTGTTTGTTTTGACTTCCAGTGGTTTAACTTCTCACCTTGCTGCAGTGATGTAGATGTGTCCTCCAGTGTGTGTCAGTACATCATGACATCACAGTTGGGTGTTGTTACAGTTGCACAGTTCTGACCACACCCAACAAAAAAAATATATTTTATGAGATCAGGAAGGCATCCAACATGTTTGTGAGGCCTTAAGCATACAGTATATAAAATGTTTTAATGTGTTTTGGTGAGAAACAATGTAAACAAAACTGTTCACAATGAACATTCCTCAGTGTACCTTTAATCAATCCTGTAGGTGTACTTAACAAGCCATATTTTTTTTAAAATGGGAACTGTGACCAATACAACAGACTGACTGTGACTTTGAACAGTTTTAATTGAGCGTTAAGGACTTCAAAATATGGCCCTCAGGTGCCAGGCATGAAATGCATGAAAGAGAGATCGCAGCACAGTTCATGGCTGTGGAGTAGCTGATAATAAGGTGTTACAAATAAAAGAATTAGAGTAACACCCAAGCTAAGCAGGGATGGACTTGTTGTAACATGTTGTATCACTTTCACCCTAAAATTTTCAATGTTGTGTCCTTGTTGCAGGTTCATAGGCAATGTAGAATAATCAATATCTATTACCATTTTTTTCCAGGTCCTAAGAAAGGCTCTAAAGAAAAGGTATTTTACCTTGTGACACCTCTGCAGAGTAAAATATCAACCACCATGGCTTCAGGGAAAGCGTTATTCAGGATCTGTAGGTAAATGCTTCATGAGTTACTGTGCTCATTAGTAGAACATTTTTTGTAATTACGTATAAGTTTTACATAATACTGTCTTTGTTTCTCTGTTTGCATGCATTTTTGTATGTTAAGGTGAAAAAAATGATGAAAAGTCAGTTAATGTTTGTATTTACTACTTTGTGACAAAAATATATGAAATAAATGAAACTGAAAATCAACAAGAGGCCTCAGATAAATATATTCTGCAGCTCTGTTCAGTCCACCTGTGTAATTTAACTGTAAATTGCATCTTGCAGCTGATTTTTATTTCATGTGATGTGTGTCTGAGAAAGAAAGAAAGAAAGAAAGAAAGAAAGAAAAAGAAAGAAAGAAAGAAAAAGAAAGAAAGAAAGAAATGGAGCTTATGTCACATATAATTATCATAGCTATTATCTTAACTGTTATCTTACATTACACAAAGTATCATTTTATCTTAGATTCATATGGGGAGAAATTAATCATAGCCCCAGAGCTCCAGCTCTCCAGTTCACCCATACTGTGAGGAAATGATGATGAGATTTTTCCCCTCTTTTTTTTCAGCTGAACTCCCTATTTAAAGCGATCCACTCCAAAACGAGTTCACATTCCATATTCCTGTGATCTCGCACAGCTCAGTTTCATTTGTGAAAATGAATGAAGTGTTCAGTGTTCTGATCCCCATTTGGTTATTGATCAGGGACTCATGAGATCACAGGAATGGAGCCGTGATCAGTTCTGTTTCAGGATAATGGCCGTCTGATCATTACTGTGTCCAATTATGCAAGCGTACTGTTATAAAATAACACAGTGAAATTCTTGTCTCTATTTTCCAGAAAATTTTCATCATGCTTTAACAGAATGTGATAGAGATTTGGGGAGGAATTTTCAAAGAAGTGAAATATTTTAGGAGGGAATCTTCAAAATTAAAAAAAAATGTATCAATGACATTCATGATTAATTGTAATTATTATAATTATATAAGGTCAGGCAGGGAATTTTTTTGTTTTCTTTTACCTCTGCAAAAATTATTAAATTAAAGTTTCATTCCAAATTCCAAACATTATGACCTTTCCACAATAAAGAAACAGCATTAGAGAGACAGAGGGACATTTTGTATTCAGGAGTACTCATGTCAGGTCTGGGATATAGTGAAATGTCTAGTTGCTGTTAAACCTGTCAAAACATGTCCAGACACATTAGAGACGACAACGAAATGACTTCTCACCCCAGACAACCACTATCCTGTCTGTGCGCTTTACAGTATGATATACACACAATCTTAATGATGAATTACAAAACATTACCAATACACTGTGTGTATAAAATATGTCCAAAATAAATAAGAGCAATCATTTAGCATGTCTAATACAGAGAAAAGAAAAACATATTTCATCAATGCTTCTAATCTGAGAATGAGAGCCCATCAGAAAAGACAGATTTTAAAATAAGTCATGTTGTGACAACTCCTTCATATTGTTTTATGCCATATGTTCCTCCAATCATTTTAGAGAGGGAACCCATAGTGGGAGGTTATTTTTCCACATGTAAATCCTCTCTTTCACACATGAAGCCCTCCAAATCTTTTTTGCAGTGGACGTCCATGGCAACACTGTATTTCATTTACATCACATCGCAAAATGTGCCATATTTGTGGAGAACTTTAGAGGCCTCTCTCTCATTATGTAAATGCTGTTCTTTGGTCCTGCTACCAAACAAAAGGCAAAAGAACACCGGTGCTGCTTGGCAGTGTGGCATGTCATTATGCAGGAGCACCTTCAAATAAGGCATGTTCCTCATCTGAGAAGGTTCCTAACAATGTAGGCATTTTGTGATGCACACTTTTTTGCCACAAAGGTGGTCTCATTGCAGTAATCATGTCATGTTAGGCCCATACTGCTGGTCACATTCTGTATTCATAATGTACTTAATGATGGATGACAATAATGCAGCATGGTTGGCTCTCACAGCTGCTTTGGACTCCACACAACTCACCAAACTCCAGACCAGACCACCATTTTGAAATGAACATAATAACACTTTTTTTAACAACAGCTTTTATGTGTCCAACATAATATTTGGCAAATAGTTCCAAGGCTGGAAAAAAACTTTCCATTTGGCCCAAGTGTTGTACAGATGCCTGTCTCCTTTACAGGGATGTACCAACATCAAATTTATTATGATGATTATTGTGGCTAAAAATATCAGTGTAAACTATATTATCATGATGATTACCAAGCCTTTCTGTGCTAAGACATAGTAAAAATGGCTTTGTCTTGGATTTAATGAAACATAACAAACTCAACAGTGAAGTCCATATGGCTGCCTTGTTGTGTCTTGCAAACGAACTAACATCAAATATAGTTAAAAAACCATAAACAAAAGCAGGTTGGTTAACAATTTAAGACAGTTGGCTGGCAGTTACTTTTATATTGTCTCTGTCTCTTCTGTTCACCCATTCATGTTTTCATACATCTGTTTTTTTTGCGTCTTAAAATTTGTGAAAGAACTAAAAAATCCTGTGGACTGCTGATCACTTTTTTTAAAAAAAAAAGGTCAGTGTGTGTAAAAGCAATGCAAATCAAACTTCTAATTAAGACAGTAGTACTGGGCTGTGTTTATGGTGCCCTCTGAAAACAGCAGCAATAATCACATAATGACTGTAATCGAAACTGTTGGTGGTATACTGGCACATGTCTACTCCTTTGACATGTTTGTGTTCCAGTTTAGGTCCTTACACCATTTACTATTACTGCTATTTATTATGACTATTTTACTATTGTATATTTCCCCCAAATTATTGTTAACACTAAACAGCTGGCTCAGATCATTATTCATCAGACTGGGCTGAGCACAACACCCTTTTAGTTGCATTTTACATTTCATGTTTGTAATCCTGCAGTTGTATTTTTGTTGTTTGTAAGTACCAAAATTAATACAATAAAATTGAAGTGGAGACAGAATTTGAGATCTTATAATGCAATGATGCAAAAACTGAGTCTAATTATAGATACATATTACGTTAACTTTATAAAAATTCAGATGCCCTTTAGGTTTTTTTTCCTACTACTAGTATTTTCTATTTAATTTTGAAATCTTCAAGGCACTCAGACTTTTGATAGGAGTTACCCTGATTGAAACAACTTATGGAAAAGATATATTGTAAAAGCTCAGGAGGGACTGTGGCTCCTACCCTTACAGATAAGCAGCCATCTGAAGGATAGGCAAGCAAGTAAAGACAAAAACAACTTCATAGCTCTATTTAGCTTATTGCCTGACCAGTATGTACATATCATTGTGAGAACACTAAAACCAAGGTTGCTCCAGTTGTAGAAGAAGCCAGTGTTACAACAATGCAAACACCAGGCTAAACATGGTCACATAAAGAGACCCATTTTCAGGTTATGCTTCAAGTGCACTTCAAGGATCAATAGGTTAAGATTATGGGTATGTTAATACTGCATGTGTATGTGCTTGCTGATCAATTATGCATAATATTCAGAAAGTTTTTACTGTTTTCCAGTATGGCCTTGTGTATCAAAGTTCTCAACAGCCAACACTGGAAAAACATCATGTATGAACAAGATGCAGCTTCAGATGTAAACTACAAAGGTTGTGTCATTATCATTCAACAAAAAAAATAGTGAACTGATCTGAATAAGGATTTTATACATGATGATAAAACTACATCCATACTTCTAAATAATTTTAAAAAGTGACTTTTGGAGCTATAGTCTGAAAAATCAAAACAGCACCCATGACTTGTCATACATGTATATGAATATCTATTTTATAATAACAACAGTCCTGAATAGACTTCTTTTTACCTTGTTTGAAGAAGGTCTCTATCATTTTGAGTTGAATGGTGGTTTGGTAACAAGTGTCATAATGTAGAGCTTTGGTCTTGGGAAGAATATGGACCTATCTGTGTTGTTTTACATTTACATTTTTGTTTTAATTTTACATTTTGCTCATTAAATAGTTTGTATCAAAGGCCCAGTTTGTGTAGACAGTTCAGTACCTGCTTTTTACCATCAGGCTTTACAGAGATTTGTGCCTGAGGTTCAGTTATTATGTCCCCTAAAATGAGTCTGAGCTCCAGTGGAGTGTTTTAATGTAGCACTAACCCTATGTGAATTTCCAACCCTGGGCTCCCATTCTGTGTGCCATTTATGTAGCAAGGTTGAAAGTAAAGGGGTGGAGGATGGGGGGTGGATGGGTGTGTAGCATGTCAGACTTTCATGCAGAAGACTGAGTTTGTAACAGTCGCCTTTTTGTAACCAGGTGTTTTAGTTGCCCAGCTCAAACCATACCTTAATAATGGTTTATTTTCCATGACCATAATCTTTACCTAACCTAAACCATACCGTAGTTACCTTGTGCAGATAATGTAAAAAGTAAAAAAAAATTAATTTGTTTTCATTGAACATAATCTGGGGTTTTGCATAATGGTCCAAAATCAAAATTCCTGCAAGGTGAAAGGTCAAAAACACCATTTTCTTTCAGGGTTAGTTGAAAATAGGCTAGCTAGGTGCCATCGCTGCAACGTGAGACATGAAATACAATCCAGGAAGTCCAGTTTGAGTAACAGATTCATACTTGATACATACTTGGAAGGCCTATCAAAATGACAAAACACTGAACAGCAGTTTATAATAGTCTGACACAGGATTTTACAATTCTGGAAAGTTATCATGGCGGCAGACATTTTATCTCTCATCACAATGACTGCAGTTTGTGTGTATTTGATTGGCCACTTGCTGGATGACGCTTTTTTTTTGCAGTCTAGCAGAACTTTGTGCACTGGCATCCGCTGTGTTGTTGCTTTTCTCGCAGAGCTAACATCAGTCTGAAAGTGGCCTTACACAAATATAAAGGTATGGCATTCCACTCTGACAAGAATAGAACTTTTTGGACCAACACTGAACACTGGGCATTTGAATTTAATTTGATATGAGCTCAAACATATCAGCTACAGTTCAAATTCTACAGACCTACCTGCTGGTGTAAAACTGATCTAACCAAGAGCAGGCCTACACCTACACAGACATGCACACACAATGCAACTAAAAGGCTGATTCCACTTTGTACTCCACAATTTCACGTCTCATAACGCCAGCAACCTTATAAACCTGACAATCCGTCCCTGTGTGTGTGTGTGAATGTGTGTGTGTGTGTGCGAGACTGTGTGTTATTATGGTAATTAGTGTCTTTGTGTGCATGCCTCTTTGCCTGTGTGTGCGTGTTGTCAAGTAGAGTTTCACAGGCCAGACCCTGACATAAAGCCGTTAGCAGTCTGTCATGGAGCTTTATAAGGTTAAACCGAACAAGGCCTAATCCACACCCAGAGAACATGAGGCAAGTTTATTTGTGCATGCATGTGCGTGTGTTTGTGTGTGCATGTGTGTGTGTGTGTGTGTGTGTGTGTGCGCGACATCCAAGCAAAGCCTGATCTAGACTGTCGTTGGTTGACATCTTTGTTCATCTTGGCTCTCTAGGAGTGGAGGTCTTTTGTGCAGAAATGTCTATCTGTGTGTGTGTGTGTGTGTGTGTCCATGGAGGGCATACTTTAAAAGCAAAAAAAAAAAAAAAAAAATCTGCTTAAAGATTATCCATATTTTATTTGAGCATTTGCAAAAAAGTAAAGTGGTGTATGAAGGAGCTTGGTGAATTTCACCTCTAATTACTCTGATTCTGCTTGTCTCCTTTTTCCTCAGAACATGTCAAACTCATGCAAAAAGCAAAAAAATACTAAACCGATATTAAACATACTGCCTGCCGGCTAAAACAGTGCAGAAGGAAAAGGAAAAAAAAAAAGAACTCACAATCTGAAATTTGTTCTGATTACTCCATTAGCTTAGTTAAAGGTGTAAATACAGAAACTACTAATCTTTAATCATCTTTTAATTACCATATCATGTAGTCATTATAGCAGCTCCTGAAGGGAGGAAGTTAAACTTTCTACTTTGGTGTTTAAGGGTAATTATTTTGGCCCTGAATACTTGGCTGAGTGCAGACATTTTCTTAGGTGTGATGATACACATCTCCTGTACCTTCATTCCATTAACCAGCTCTTTGATTTCACACCATCATTATCTGCTGGTGATACTGGGCTAATAATCTTCTTCACAGTGTCTTGGTAGTCTTTAATAGTTACATTATTACATTTTTTAATGTCATTTTTAAAGATATGTTGCTTTTATTGGATTGCTTGGTTCTTTCAGTATTTATATATTAATATGTTGGAGCACATTGATTTTGTAGAGAAACTAAATTGTTATCTGTATTTTGTGAGTATTAAGTAGCTGTTAAGTTAGTATAAAGTCAGGATCATTTCTAAGTGTTTAACTCTCTGCTAGTGAGTGGACAGCCTTTCACTGAGCTTATGCTGACATTTTGAGGACAGAGTCGATGTTGTAATCTTACTGAGAGAAACCTCCCCCCCCCCCATACTTTTCACTTTAAATGACATCGAGGGTCCAAGTTCAGCGCAGCAACATGGATACTCTGCTATGAGCTGACGTCTGTGAGACAGAAACAGCTGTCAGAGCAAAGCGGCCAGCTTCTCATGTCTCTTAAATTGTAATTCACATATTAATTCCCCTGATTAAGTTCTATAAAATAGTTCTACTATTTTGCATGAATTTTTAAAATAGGAAGAATTTTCTGCTTTTTTAGTTAATCCAAATCCTGAACAAACTGACAGAACAAACTGTCTAATGTCTAACTATGAAAATATACATTTATTATGCAGTAAGGGGGGGGGGGGGGGGTTCATATTGGATATGTTTAATAGTCACAGTATATTTATAAACTGGCATATAAACTGTATATTGATAAATTAACCATAATGAAACCATAATGATACATTTTGATATTTCAAATACAAGACTTACTAAATATTAAAAATGTATGTTATTCAAACTGCACAATATGGTTGCATGATATGGCAATATATACCATGAGATTTTGACGTACTGTTTATAGCGTGATAGGTATTCCTTTAATATTGACTCTATCAGACCATTGTGGGCAAGAGTTTATTTATTTCATACTTTGAGTTTCTAAATTGATTTTCCTGAATATTTCTTACATCAAGATGAATATCGATATTGCAACATGTATTTATATTACCTATACAGGATTTTATTCATATCTGCTACTCCTGCTGCACAGTGTCATGACTTTGCATCTCCAAAAGCTGAGCAGATAAAATTAAATTATTTTGCTTTGATGATTATTTTATCAAATATATGACACTTCCTTTTAATTTCATAGCATCACAGGAGAGGGAAGTGCAGCATACAACTTGAAACAAATGTGAATGTGTCTACAATCCCATAATCACCTTCTTTTTTTCTGTCTGAAATGTGTTTTAAATTACCTTAAAGTTAAAGCCTATCTTGTAGTACTTAATTGGAAATGGTCAAGAATCTGATTGCTTACTATAATGAAGTTACGTTTAATCAGTTTTTCCCTCTTAAGAAAATAAATCCAACCCTAGCAATGGTATTTCTGGTATTTCTATGAGCTTAAAAGTAGACATGTGAGTCACACTCTGGGCAGCAAGGCAGCATTACTTTGAATATTAACTGACAAATTATTATTGTAGATTTTAAGAGTATATGGATATTTTCTCTATATATACCTCTACATATTCAAATTCATCATGGTGATTACTTCCTGTGTGGTTTAATTACGGTCATTTAAACTAGACCAGTGCACCCCTGCAGTAATTTTGGCAGCCATTTTAAAAATGGCCACCAGGGAGACATTATGCTAATTCTCTGATAGTACTATTGCTAAAAGCACTTATAATTAGTGATGTGTATGCCAAATTTCCGTTTGTGAATAATTCGCAAATGTGTGTGCCATATTCCCCTCTGTCTTGAACGAAGGTACAGCCTTGTGTGCTCTGGCTGGTGCCATCAAAGCAAACAGAGAGGCATGTTTTTGACCTGTCTCTACCTTTTAGAGACATGACACAGGCACTTGTGTCTAACATTTTGTTTGCAGCTTTAATGATGATAGATTCATTATTTTTTCAGAATAGGAGAACCATAGAAATATGCAGAATGTGCAGTATGTTGAGATGGTGATCAATAAAACTGGAATCTTCCTAAAACAAGTTCACAACTATTTCTGACATAAAATATTCTGCTCAAACTCTAATGGATCATGTAGGGTACATTAATTTAATTCAAGTGAAAGCCTCAGCAACATCACCCAAACTGGCCTTTTTTTTATTTATTTCTTTTTACCATGACAGCATCAAATCTCCTCACTCCCTCCAGGCTCACTACTGCTGCCACATTAGCATTAAATTTGCATCAGATTAGTCTTGCAAAAAAGTTGACACGTTGAATCCACAGCTGTCCTGCCATCATCTAGAACCAATATTGATACAGTAAGACTGCTTTAAAAGCACATAGAGCAGCGTTGACAGGGGTGTGCTGAAAACACGGGCGCACACAGATAGACTGACACATGAGAGGCCTGCGTGTGCAATTAAATGTGTGTCCCAGGTTTGGTGTAGAATCAGGGCTGAATCAGGAGAATGTGAGCTGACACAGACACTGTGTGTATGAACAGAGGGAAAGAAAGGGAGAGGAGTACAAATGACTGTCAAGAGTTGGCTAGACGGTAAGAGAGAAAGAAACTAGTAGCAAAAATAAATGTTAAGGACAAAGACGAGTATGAAACGGGAGAGAAGAGTGAGTGTTTCTGGTTTGCGTCCTCCAGCCGTCCTTTTGCGTTTGTTCCATATGAGTGAAAAAAGAGAAACAGAAAGAGACTGATAATGTAGGAGGGATAACCAACAGAGCGGTTATGCCCATCTCCCTTACCAACTCTAGACTTCACTGTACAGCTATTGCTAAGGACTAATGCACTCTTGTGGCCAACTTCAATACACAACATATTAAGCTGGCTGAGGTTGAGACATGATGCATCAAAACTCAGAACTGCCCGAGGCACATGGACGTTTGAGTTTGTACAAGCATTTAACGGGTTTGAACTTTTGGGAGGTATTTCCTTTATGTTCTGAATTTAAGGTAAACAGAGTTCTCTTTTGTATTTTCATACTTGATTATAGTGCAGAATGTAGCAGTAAAGTTGCTCATCACAAAATATACCATGTATGTTAAAAATAACAGTTTAATGTTCCTGAAACGTGTGCTTAAAAAAAAACACAATTGAGGCTTTAAAAAGACTGGTCCAAAGTGCAAAATATAGCAACAAAGGTTGATTATCACATGGTGTCCCATACGTCACCATAAAAAAGACCAGTTTAACCTCTTTGAAACACACGTCAGGCCTTGAAAAGACAAACCTTAGCTAATGAGCCATTGTATTAAAATGACAAGGTGAACCAGTGAAAAGAGCTTTAAAAAGACAATTACTAGTTCTGTGATTCATATCTAATTTAGATAACTAATGTTAGTTATCTAGAAGCCTACATCTTCCTTTATATACAGTATGCCACTATATTTGTGTCAGTAAGACACAAAAAGTGCACAATTTCTTAGTACATACATGTTAAAAAGACCTATACTAGCTTATTGTCCTCCTTTAAAAAGGACAATATTTTTTTCCACTATATTTGGTTCGAAAGCTTAAACTCAGATCTAGTTCATTCCCCCTCAATGCTGACTGATGGGGCCCAGTGCATACATCATCTGTCTGAGTCCAGAGCTTAAAAAAAAGAACACCCCTCCTCAAAAAGCCATGCAATGCTGGTTAGTAAGTTAGTAGAATGACATTAATTTTGGTAAGATGACAGAGCTAAGCAGCGGTAAATGACTGACTTTGTGAAACATGTTGATCTCTGACTCCCTTTCAGCTCAAAAGTTGTATAGTTTTAGTGCTCAGCTGTGTTCCTGCCATGTTATTTCAAGAGCTTTGAACATGTTGGAGACGTGATGTGACGTGACTGCAGCAGAGGTACTGCTGACTTCATCATATCATCACTGCACTGACATGACAGAATGATTTATCTCTCTCAATGAATCATTCAATGAATGGAGAACAACTTACATGAATGTTAAAATGATCTTGTTGTGTCTTGTGTACACCAAGGCATGAGATTATTATAAAATACATAGCTGAAGTAACAAATACAACAAGACTATGTCACTTTGAAAAAAAACAAAAAACATTCTTCCTCTTACCAATAATAAGGTAAAAGGGCTTGGATCGAGTGTTCTAGCGTCTTTCAGTTAGTGTTAATTTTGTCAGCTATTTTTTTTTATTTAGTCTTAGTCTTAGTGCTGTGTAAAATGTCCTTTTTAGTTTTTATAATATTTAGTCAAACTCATCCTGTTCTTTTTAATCAAGTTTTAGCTGACTAAAAGTCTGGGTATTTTAGTCTTATTTGAATCAAAGAAAGCCATAACTATTTTAGTATAGTTTTAGTTAACAGAAACTTGCCATGAGATTATATTGAACAGTCAGTCATTTTTCAGTCACAATCATTTTTTGTCATTTTAGTCAAACTTATTTCTCATAAGATTCTATCTTATTATCTGATGAAAAACACAGGTTGAATGATTAAGAATGCAGCTTTGCAAAAAGTGTCTGGCCTGATGGTATCAATTTCAGGAATACATCCAGACATAGAACATGTTCTGATTTATTTTGAACCAACATGATTCAACAACTGGGGCCCAATACTCTCTATAGAACAATGAGAGCTGTACAGACAATAAAATGTTTTGAAATCAATTTTTGGTTCCCCAAAGTACAAACTTACCTTTCTGTTCTGAACAACGGAAATAAAAGTAGTTAGCCTAATAACATTGAAAATAATACTGTACACACACCAACTGGTTGCATTAAAAAATAAAAATAAATAATGGAATTCTAATAATTTGCTCTGCCACCGTTTCACGTCGGCATCCCCCCACATATAATCAACACTTGCAACACTGACACACACGCACGCGCACACACACAAAAACATATATACATTTGAATATTTAGTTTGGAATTTAAAAAATAGACAATCTACAATATTTTGTCTCCTCTTTTTTGTCAACGAAAATAAAGAGAGGTTTTGGTAAAGTTTTTCATTTTTTTAACTACATTTTAGTCTCATCTTTTTCGTCAACAATATTGCATGTTGATATAGTCACAGTTAGTTTTTAATAATGTCAGTACCATCTCGTCATCATCTCATCTTTGTCATAAAAAAAAAGGGCGTTGACGAACATATTTAGTCATAGTCTTCGTTAACAAAATTACTACTACTTTCAGTTTCACTTTATGTCATCGTTATGACCCGCAATAGTATGGTTTTGGTTCAATCTCACCACCCTCATCCAGCAGCAGCATGCAGCTGTTTTCAGCAAAAAAGCGCTGACAAACCCACTGTACACCACCTAAATGGGAGACCAATAAAATTATCTATCCAGCGAACATAGTGCAACATTTAGTAGCTTAAGAGCCAGATATTTCCCCTTCAGGAGTTGTAGGAGACCTATTTGGAGCTAAAAGGACAGTGAACATTGCACTTAAATGTGTCAGGTGGCCAGAAACATGACTCCAAATGAATGATAATGTTGCTCCATGTCTGCTGCATGTGTAAATGGGCAGTTGCTTTATAACTTTATAAAGTGATAATAGTTCAATATTGTATTTATAGCTTGTTTGGTTGCCACCAAGTTTCCCAAAAGAATATTCAGTAAATGCTGATTTAACATTTATTATTGTAGCAGAATAGGAGCTTCTTATTATCATTACATGTAAAGGAAAATAAAGGAAGGAGATGGAATTTTAATGATTGCTTAAAACAGATAATAATAAGGCTTTCAAAGATTATTAAATTTGAAACTTAACTCAAAAGGGTATAGGGCTGCACAGCTAAGGTCAAAAAAGTCAGGAAAATAGTAGGCCTAGCCTTTTTGGCTGCTAAAAGAATGATTTTGTTAAATTGGAAGATTCGTAAGCCAAAATGTTTCCCAATAGAAACATGGTTACTTGAATTTTTTAATCTTCTTGGTATGGAGTGAATAGCTGATGTGATCAGTGATACTAAATGCAATTCTGGAATGAATTGGGATCAAGATTGGAAATGCATTTCAGCATTGCATATCTGCAATTAATAGACTGACCAGTACTGAGCAGCCCTATGTGAGTTTATTTTGAAACATTGGTTCCCCCTGTACAGGTCAAGTAGACCCTATAATAATGAAATGAATAATTAATTCATTGTGAGGCACTGTACTGTATACGCCCCTCCTATGTTGTCTGTTGTATAATGTGTCAATGTATCATTCTGTACTTTTTGTTTTTGTTGTTGTTGTGGTTATTGTTTGTTTGTTTGTTTGTTTTCTTTTTTGTATGTCTATCTTGCATACATGCAAAAGTGTAAAAGTGTAAATAAAAAAAGAAAAGAAGAAGCATTCAAAACAAAGATTGGATGAAGCACACTTCCACCACATTATTTGCATTTCACACACAAAAAGGATACCTAAAAAGTTGATTAAACTATATACGAAAGTGTTATAACTACCCCTACCATTCTGAAAGAAGTATCTACTGGCAGTGCCATCAGCCCACCAACACCACAAATCCAAAATCCAGAGGAAGAAGAAATTGTCAGGGAGACAATTTGCCTACAGCCAGAGCTCATCAGCCATCACACCTGATGTCATCAAGAGAGTCAGCCTCAATCACAGAGGTAGGTCAGTGAGCACATCTGCATGCATGCTAATAAGTTCATTTCACCATGATTAAAGCAACGCTCCAACTACTGAAATTGTCATCTGATTACCTTTATCAACTTATTTCAATCAGAGGAGCACCTAATCAGAGTAATGAACAACAATTTAGTGGCTACTGCTACATGTAAGCAAATAGCAGAACATTATAGTCATTAAGTCAGTTGAACTTCTAAGCAAATCCATATATTAATTTGGTTTCTATTCCATTGTTTTACTTGTCATTACCATTGTTTTCTTCAAGTGAACAGTACTGTCTATTGAACTGAATTTCTTATATTTTCTTCTAAACTCAATTATGTCAGTAATAGCAATAGAAGAAATAGGTTTTGTAGTGGAAAAGTGAAACCTTCAGTGCTTTTCTAAACATTACCAAGTGCTTAAAAATTATTTGTGTTCTATTTAATGGGACATAGAATGGGTTAAATTCCTTGTTTTTTACTTCACCATCCCAATGTTGCCAGCAACTGTGCATGTGGAAAACAACACTGGTTGTTGTTCAAACAGCTTAAAAACAACCTACAAGGTGTGTCCAAACTTTTGACTGGCACTGGTATGTTAATGTTCAGGAAGAAGAGAGCATTGGGTCATGTGAGTGGGTGGTTGTGTGAGAAGTGTGTGACTTAAACACCAAGGACTGTGGGTTCATGTCCCATGTCCTACCAGCAATCAATGTTGGTTTCTTTTAACCACAATTTTAATTTTGATCAGTTTTAAACTCATAAACATCATCAATGTGGTCATTGGGGCCTGCTCAGATCAGCTTTTATGACAGCCACATTTTTGACTGAAATCTGTTATATGTAATGGTATCATTGTGAATAGTGGATTTATTTGTGAGGCGAAGAAAATCTGCGCCTCGGAGCTCTTACAACATTGGATGAACTTCGACACGCAAATTTGCATCACTGATCAATTGCAAGCTATCTTGACAATACTGAAAAGAGAGGAACCTACTATATCATACCAGCTGTGTAGCAGCATTCATGCAATACAACATAGCCCTGCTCCGCTGGAGTTTTAAATGCTCCACAACACCACGGTTTGCTGTCAACGAGACAAGAGTTGGTGGTTGGATGTGTTAACTTAAAAGGTACCCTGTGGAGTTTCTGACCTCTAGTAGCACTATGGAGCAGTTTGGGTTTTTTATGAGTTGGTCCCCATTATGTCTCCTGCCAGTGATTTCACACTTCTCCAATGATCTATAGGTGGCTGGGCACCTTTAATGTCTCCCAAGCAACTAAGCCAGCAAACTTGAATGGCTGTTGTGGCTGGCCTGTGCTAGCATGTCATGACTAGCTAGCAAGTAGTCCCTACATTAGCAAGCAACATACTGTATATCATGAGTACATGTGAATGAATTTTGCTGTGTCACTTACAAGCTGATATACTGTATGCTTCAACAGCATTCCTACATCCTAATGTGAAACTTTATGCTTGGAATGAAAACAACAATCCAAACACTGGTTGAAAATTTTAAAGTGTTTGTGTTTTTATGATAACACAATCTTACATTTAGATCTTATGTTTAAACAGTATTGTCATTAATGCAAAAATAACCTGCATGAGTGACAATGGCTCAGTATGAACTCTCTCCATCTTTTATTTCTAATTCCAGTTTATTCTTACAGTGCAGTCAGCCTACGTATGAGTGATGTCTTCGTAATCTCAAAACACCATTTAAACAATGTAAATCTGTTCAGATTTCTTACCAGCAGCTGTTGACATCTGTATCGTGGAAATTCAAACGGTGAAGACATATCCCACATACCTCTGTGCACTTCTTCACACTGCTTCTCTAATGGTATGTGGGTAATCGTGTGAAATTAGTTTGGATTGAGTTTTGGTAGTGCTCACCTGATGCATCAGCTATTTAGGTGCTGAATCAAAGTGCAGGATGAGATGGAGAGAGATTTCCAGCCAATACAAATATACTTCAGCCAATTGTTCTAGTGGAAATGTGTTGTTTTTGAATCTACTCCCTGAATTCTTTTGTAGAATTTTTAAATATGCAGACATTTAAAGCCCAATTATAAATTTATTGTTTGTCTTCTAAATTCCAAGTTTCATGGATCAGTGATTTTCTGTTGCATAAGTCTATACCGTTAAAAACCCAAGGTAAAAGATATCAAACTACTTCTGGCCACACTTTTACTCTGACTTTACACACTTTTACAGTGGGTGACTTCTATTAAAAATAAATAAATATAAAAATGAGACACATGGGGAACAACACTTGAAAATTAGGGAGACTCATCCAGAGTTCCCTTAGTTTACTTTTCACAATTGTTTTGTTCTTGTACAACTTTTGCGTGCAACTTCAAAAATGAAGAAAGAGAGAGTAATGAAGAGAAGGAAACTGAGCTGCTGCTGAGTTGACTGGATAGAAGTGATGTTGATATGATGAGCAGCCACCTCTGTCTTCTACTGTAATCAGTCATTTGACCCTGACAGACTGGAATCAGCCATTTACTTCGAGAGGGGGATAAGAGAGCGGTGAATGGAGAGAGATGGAGGAACTGAAACAAGGAAAGACAGTCAGCAAGTGTTGGAGAGAAAGGGGAGGGTGAACAGTACTGATAGGAGTGAAAGAGATGAATACCCTGTCTGGACTCATCTAGCAAGTGTTTCGTTTTGCCCAAGCAGTGATGAGACAATACACTTAATTTATACTACACTTTTCATTCATAGTAAAAACTCAGTGTTACAGTATTAACAGAACACGCCATAAAGAAAATAAGAGTTAAGATGAAAAAGCCTTCTTAAAGAGAAAGGCTTTTATGCCTTTTTTTTTTTAATAAAAGCGAGACTAGGCTCTGTCATGCCCTTTAGATGGTTCCACAAGCATGGTACAGCAGAGCAGAAGGCTCGACCCCCCATGGTGTGGAGCTTAGTACTGGGGGCCTGGAGGAGAAAGCTGCTGGCAGATTTGAGGGTGCGGGTAGAGGTGAAAATTAAGTTCTGATGAACATCCACCTGATTAACATGGTGAAGTACGGAGGTCACCAACCTTTATACTAAGTTTTAGAAGGTTTAACATCAACTAAGAACTTTTCACACATGTGTGCATACCTATGGTAAGTAGTGGTGCCCCAGATGGCTTAGGTAGGCTTTATTTGTATTTAAAAGTTACTCTACTGATTTTGCATTGTAGTCATAACAATGTCTGACTCACAATGGACTGGAGCCACAAAAGGCTTTATACTACTCCCCCCCCCCCTTTTTTTAAAAAAAAAAAAAACATATGCAGTAGCACTCAGCAAGACCTGCCAAGAGACCTTGATGTTTAAAATTAGAGTTTCCCTTTAAGCATAAGGTGTATGGTGCTGTGGAAACATTTTAGGCACTTTAGATGTTTAGATTCTTATCCATAATGCAATACCATCACAGAGGCAACTGATCAGCCCCAAATTTATTCTGCAGCATGACAATGAGTCCAAACAAAGCCAGAGTCATAAAGAACCATCTTGAGCAACAAGAACAAGGAGTCCTGCAACAGATGGTATGGCCCCCCCACAGAGCCCTGATTTCAACGTCATGGAGTCAGTTACATGAAGAGACAGACACAGCTGAGACACCTAAATCCACAGAAGAACTGTGGCAACTTCTCCAAGATGCAGTAACTACTGACCTGCCAAGTACCTTGAAAAACTGTTGTAAATATACAGAGGAGAAATAGTGCCGTTTTAAAGGCAAAGTGCGCTCACACCAAATATCGATTCTTCCCTTTGTTTACTGAACTTTGTATGAAGTTCAGTGACAAAAATATTAACAGCATTTTTGAAAGCATCCTCACTTTGCACAGTACCATAGATTGTCACCATTTCCAAGATCAAAAATGAAGTTACATGTTTAACTTCTAAGCCAACATAGATGAAAAGTCCTACAACTGCTATCATAAAGGCCTGGTCACACTAGAAAATGTCAATACAAAATATATCTGCTGTTCTTTGTAGGCTATATGTGTTTTAAGAAGCTTAGTGACATAGTGATCACTCACAGGGCTAGTTGTGAGCTAGCCAAGCAGGAACATGCATTTCAACTCTTGTATCACAACTGTTGCAAGCCATGCCTCTTTTGCGAAGGAGTTTAAATGGTAAGTGGACTGCACTTGTATAGTATCTTCCAACCACTCAAAGCACTTTTACACTACAAGCCACATTCACACGCTGATGGGTATGGTGCAAGGTGCCAACCTGCACATCAGAGGACACTGATACACACATTGACACATGAAAGCTGCATACGTGGCACAGCCATTGGGAGCAATTTGGGACACTTCAACATGTGGGGCCAGGAATCGAACTCTCAAACAATCTCCTGATTAGTGGATGACCCGCTTTACCTCCTGAGCCACAGCCGCCCCTCTACTCCAACAGAGCTGCAACACAGCTAAGCCTACAGTAAGTTATGATAGCTTCTTCTGTTTTAGACTCCCCACCGATTTGTGCAGATTTACCTTCCCTTAAGACTGTTTCAGATTCACTGATATGAAGGTGAATAAGTTTAACATTAACCACAAAGTTGCAGTCTTGCTAATTCCATACTGGCCCCATCCTGCTCAACCCTAATGAACCAACTTCAGGTACTGTCAGGCCCACACCATCAAAAACCAGTTTCTTCAAGAATCTGCAATCAGTCCCCAAAGTTCCCAGGTACCCACTGAAAAGTCAAGTGCCACAATCTCAATTTCCACAGGAATCATCAGAACCCCAACCCTATACATCAACCTCCTCTGGCCTCAACTTGGTCAGGAACTACTAACCTTAGGCCACGCTCAGACCAAATTTGTGTGACGTATCACAAGCAGAAATACTAACCAGAAATTCCTACTTGCAGCCTGATACAACGCCAAGCAAGTGCATGATGATGTACTTTCTTTGTACTCCCTCATGGCAGGGTTGTCCAGCTCTGGAATGTCATGGTTAGCGGAGCAGGTGGACCCAAATGCAGAGACCAAAAAGACTGGGCTGAAGAGAACCTTCTTTATTTTTGAGGCTGGGCAGGAAAAAACAAAAGCTGGCTTGGCTGAGCAGAACTGACTACAAAAACAGGACTAGACAGACTAAACATGGAAGCACAAACTTGACTTAACAGAACAAACAAGACCAAAAAAGAGGATCCAACAAAGACTGACTGCAAACCGAGACTTATATACTAACTGAACTAATAAGGGAATGGTGAACAGGTGACTAGACACAAGGGCAGGCTGGGAGTGATTGGCTGGGAAAGACACTGGGAGCAGGGCAGGACTGATGAGGCTGATATAGGACAGGTGTGAGGAAAACACAGAGCAGGGCAGGGCTAATGAGGGTAATGCAGGGCAGGTGAGAGGGGAAGCACATGAACACAGGAGGAGTGAAGAACACACAAGGGAAACACAGAGCAAACCAAAACCCAGAAAACACCACTAAAGAACCCAGCATAAACCAAAACTGTCCCTAAACAAATGAACCCAGGAACCCAGAACTACAAGCTAACAAATATTGTAATAAACTTTCCAAGAAACATGAAAGAGCAAAACCAAATGACCAAAAGGACTGAATAGAAGTGCAACACAGGAAATCAAAAGAACACAAACCATGAGTCCATGACAGTGCCCTGCCCAGGGGACGGCCCCAGATGTCCCTAAACCCCCCTATCAGACACAGGAGGGGGAGGAGGAGGCCAAAACTGACAGTCCATAGGCCAGAGCACTGGGAACCAGGGAGGTGGCACTCAGGTGGTCATCCTGAGGCAGAACAGGGGTGGAGCAAGACAGTGCAGGTGGACAGCCCAGGGGCCGGACAGAGTCAGAGCCAGAAAATTCAGGGGGACGGCCCGGGGGCTGAACAGAGGCACAGAGAAAAGTCTTAGATGAACAGCCAGGGGGCAGGACCAAGGGAAAGCTGAGGACCTCCGGCAGGCAACTGGAGGGCAGGGGCAATGGCTGAAGCTGTTCTGGAGGACGACCAGGATGCAGGATAGATGGGTAAATTCGCTCAGGAGGGCGACCAGGATGACCAGATGTGTGGAACCGCTCTGGAGGTTGGGCAGGGGGCCGGTGGCGAAGGCGGAACCCCTCTTGAGGTTGGGCTGCAGGCTGGGCTGATCCAGAGCTCGGCAGCGAAGACTGGACCCCTCGAGAGGTTGGCGGAGAAGGCTGGGCCCTTTGGGATGTCGGCAGCAAAGGCTGGGCCCCTTGGGAGGTCAGCAATGAAGCTGGAGGCCAGGAAGGGCAGCCGGCACCAGAAGACATGGCCGCAGGTTGAGGCAGGGCACCAGAGAAGCAGACTGCTGGAGTGCAGAGCTGGAGACCTGATTGGTGTCGGCGAAGATGGCTGACTGGCGGTCTAGAAGGTCTGGAAGGTCTGATCTAGAAGGTCTGGAAGCCACGGAGGATGCTGCAGACTCTGGAGGTGGAGCCACAGGGGATGCTGCACACTCTGGAGGTGAAGCCACGGGGTATGCTGCAAACTCGGAGGGTGGAGCCACAGGGAATGCTGCAGACTCAGAGGGCAGAGCCACAGAGAATGCTGCAGACTCGGAGGGCAGAGCCATAGGGGATGCTGAAGCAGAGCAAGGAGCATTGGCCTCTTTGGGAAGGCTGGACCCAGGCAGACTTGGCAGCCAAAGGGAACAGCTAAACAGGAACCCAAGGACCAGGGACTCCATGACTCCGTGCAGCTCCGAAACAGGGGACTGTTGCTGCTCAGGAACAGGTGACTGTTGCAGCACAGGAACAGGGGGCTGGTGCAGCTCAGGAACAGCGGATTGCTGTGATGGCCCAACAGGAACAGGAAATTGCTGCACATCAGCAGGAACATGTAGTTGCTGCACATCAGCAGGAACAGGGAGTTGCTGCTTGTGTGCAGAAAGCTGGGAACAGGGGGCTGGTGCAGCTCAGGAACAGAGGATTGCAGCGACGGGTCTGCAAATCCATGAATCCACGACATGGAAAGGTCATCATGGCAGCAATGAGTCTCTCTTCCATCTTCACAGTTCCTCTGTAAACAGTGGAATGCTTCAATGCTACATGGTAAAGAAGGTTCTTCATCCCGTGGGCGTCTTTGGACTGATTGCCCATTTACGTGATTGACCAGCGTAGGGCCTTGTCAGATGACATCATGTTGCTTTCCGGCAAAAGTTGACCTGCTTCAACTTTTTTGCTGCACAACTGCTGCACTTTTTTGCTGAACTCTAAGCGGTCCTCACCCATGCAGTGAAAACTCACTGCCCCCATTCAAATGAATAGGAGGGCTGCGGTTTTCACACATTGCCGGATTTGGTCTGAATGCAGCCTTAAGCCCTGTGAGAAAAAAATGCAACCTCCTCATTCATTTAAATTTTCAAAAGATGTAAATTTCAGTCTCAGAGTATTATAAACTGGTGCCTGAAGCAAACATCCCCACCAACACTGCCCCTTAAGGTGTTTTAATGCAGGGCTTATTTTTGGTCTGAACACCCACTTAGTCTTCTTCTCAGGACCCCCACCTTCAGTCACCGGAAGTCTGATAACTAGTATTATAATACCAGTAATACCGAAAGAAAACAAGAACTTGACAAAAGATGAGCACAAACAGTGACAGAACATGTGTGAGGAAACTCCATCTTTGAAACTGTATCCTTATCCTTATCCTATATATATATATATATATATATATTATTTTACATGTGACTGAAAATATGTTTTTTGTTCTCATTTGCTTTAATGCCACAGCTGAAAACTAAAATGAACAGGACTACTTTAAAATTCATTGTTTGATACAGATGGTTTTGCTCAGATACTGTATGTGATGAATTTATCAAATCTCAGGGGAAGAATGTGACAAAGAGATACAGAATAATCAGACTTTTGATGAGTCCTATGTGGAAAAAAATAAAGACAAGTGAATATCTATGCTATTACATTTGTGGAGAGTAAAAGGCAAAAGTATTAGGAATTCAAGACATAACTGTGCTGTATTATGAAGCCACATGGGAAAAGCTGACAAACGATAGAAGAGTTATTTTGATTTGTGAGCCACTGTATAATGATCTGTTAAAACATGTTAGGCATGAGGAGATGAATCTTTGGTTGTATGCTTTGTTTTTCATACAGCCATTATGTAAGTCTTTCGATCTGTGGTTTCCAATACATTTATTAAATCATATTTAGCTACTAGTTTAGTATTAGTATTTAGTATTACTAATTTAGATTGTTATTGCTCTCTCTTTTGTAGATGAGCTTCCCTCTGGATCTCTTTCAAGGGGGTTGCTATATACAGTATGTAGTACTAAGTTTGTATTCAAAAGTTAACTTAAAGCTGCATTAATTAAGTTTTGGCCACGAGGAGGCAGAAAAACATTAACACAAGCAGATACAAAGCTACCATATCAGTTGTTACCTGTTAGTAACAAGTTACCTGTTACAAAACAATTAAGCAACTCCACATTCCACACGTTTGGCTTTTGGCATTTGTCTGCCTTTTGGTGGTGGGTAGGTAGTGTACAGTGAGTTTATCAGAGCTTATTTGCTAAAAACAGCTGCATATATAGGTGAGAGCACTGACAGTCAAGCTTACAGTAAATGTGCAGCTGTAAAACCAAAACTATGAGCTAAAATTGGCTAAAAGACTACATAGAGCTGGTGAGTTAGCACATATTTTGTATGCAAGTGACCCCTTTTACAGTACATGTAGTATACATTAAATGTAAAGATGTGTGTGGCTTTAAGAAAATGTGCATTGATTGAGATTGTTGTGAGCTTGACAGGATTTGCAGAGAACAAGGACAACATCTTTTTCATAAAGAACTCCTCAATCTTTCGACGACTTGACAATAGCAATATGCATCTAACAAAACAATTTAGTCACTCAGGGCTTGGCTTCCTTTGCTGCACACCCAAGAAGTCATGGAACCAAAGCACACAGGGGACTTTCAACCCACTAGAAGCAGGCCCCGAGAATGCCGATGTCAGTCAGTCTGTTTATTTCCATATAATTTGCTCTGGATATGCATGATCCCCAGAGGATGGATCCTAATGTTTTTCCTCTACCACCCATCCAATGATTTAACATAAACACCAAACATATTAGAGTCTAACGCATTTATTGCAATTAAATTAGTTGAACACATTTATGGTCCTCAGAGGATTTATTCTTTTAATTATTATGACCCCATGACCTTTACTTCAGTGTTCTGCATCAGACCCTCTTTACATGTAAACCCCACTGATGTTTAAGAGGAGCAATATTTTCATTATTGTGTTCCTTCAGTTCTGTTCAATGTTTTTAAATAATCTTTAATGAAGGGGTGGAGGATTATTAAAGAGGGCTTCTCTCCACTGAGCACCTCTGTGATCTAACTGTGAAGTCAGTGGGACTCTTTTAGCTCTGTGTCTCTATATACTTGTCTATCATTATAATGAACAGAAGCTGACTTTTGGAACTAGTAACAGTTTCATTCAACACACACATCAGATTTAGTTATTTGTTTGACAACAAGTGCATCATAAATATGAATAGAAAATATCCTAGTCTTTTTAAAAGCTCAAGATCATTTAATCGGTGGAGGGTTGTCTACAAGAAAAATTAGGTTTGGATTTTAATTGGATTAATTTAAAAAAAACATATTTTTCTTTGGAAAAGTTAGGTATGTGAGTGATGTAAGGAAGCTTTGGCTTTAACTGTTTAGCCCTGTACATCACTTTGTACATGGCATGCAGTACTTATCAAGTTCAGCCCTGTTTAGACAGACAGGGACATTAGATTAGTCACAAAAAACATCTAATACAAAAGCAGCCGGGGAGTGGACACATTATTCATTTCCACTTAGCGCATACCTCATAATATAGATGTAGACACTCAATTTTGCCTGACACACACACATAAATACATAATAACACTGCTTGAGTGAAGTCGTTCAACCGCACACACACACACACACACACACACACACACACACAGACAACGTCATAAAATGCATCTACAATTAGGTTTGTTATCTTTGGTGTAGCTTAGGATATTGGAGTTGTGGGAGAATGGGCTTTGCTGCTGGTGCTGTTCAAAGCCCACTCATTGTTACTTCATTTGTTTTCATGAATTTTAATGAAAACATCTGTAAACAAAAAGACAATAGCCTGCATTAGGTTCGGCCTGTTCCTGGCTTTTCAAAGTGATGCATCAACACTTTCCTCTTCCTCCTGTTTAACATGGCTGACCTTGAGAAAGAGCTTTTCCTCACACAGTATGGCTGCTGTGAATCAGTGTATGATCTGACACCCTGCAGGGGAGTCATGGTTATGATGATGGGAGTACTGCATGGTGCTTCAAAATAATGATAATAATAATAATAATAATAATAATAATAATAATAATAATAATAATAATAATAATAATAATAATAATATCCAATTGTACTGATCGTTTTGGTATTCATGTTAAAAGATGCTTCTTCATGGTTTTGTACAATTTTTACTTATAAAACCACATCAATGATGCCAGAAATATCAACCCTGTCTCCTAATAATGTGGTTTATTCCACTGAATTTTGTGTGTTTGTGTTGTGTGTTTTGAGGAGATGGAGTCTGGATTATTTTCACAAAAAGTCAACACTTTGTATAAAAATGATTTTAGATCCTTATATGTAAATGACAGTGTTGTTCAAGTACACTTTTTTAAATTACATGTATTTAACGTAATGCCTGCCTCCTGACTTTGTGATTTCTTGTGACACTTTCATAGTTACTATTCATGCATGTAAGTATATAGTATCTCTATTTTCATATTTTTTATGCTGAATTTTGCACTGTGAATAGTGATAGATGTCCATAACATATCATTCTAGTTTTTAAGGTTACATACTGTATTTTTACTATGCATCTACTTCCTTAAATTGTTAATAATTGCCTTCCAAAACATCACGTATCTGTTTTGTTTTTTTTTGTCAGTGCCTTGCAAAATGACCCATGTGCCCTTCCAAATATGATTCATAATAAGACTGTTTTCTGATCTGGCAGATGAAGCTTTGGTTAAGTTCAGGCAACTAAAACTACTTGTTCAAGGTTCGAGAAAGATCATGTCATGGATAAATTAAATTAAAGCAAAAAATTTGAAAAGCGGTCAACCCTCAAGGTACAGTAGTTTGATTTCAGGGACCGCCTCAGTCGAACCATAGCTCACACTGTCACACCAGCGTCTGCTTCTCCACCTTTTTCACATTTTAGTTGAACTCTTACACACAATGACCACAGTGACATGTGCTCCCTTCTCAAATCAAAGTCACTGAACAGCAAATATGAATAAACTGCAAAAAAAAATTAAATCATGCTTCCTCCTCATGTTGAAAAGGCTTTTTTTGCACTGAAGTTCTCCTCTGGAGCACCTGGGATCTGCCAGCCACACATTTCATTAAAACCTTTCCAAACTCAGTGAAGACATGTCAAATATTTCATCACATGAAACTACTTTACTTTCTGTGTGATAGGCAAAAACGATAGATTCCTGAGAGATGTCAAACTCTCAAAGCTGAACTCAGCTTCATTGATAAATTTGCTGTATTCTCTTCTCCGATGGTGAGCGGTCTGTGATTTTCCCACCTCAATATGTGCTGTCACTGGAAAACTGTAAAAATCATAAAACTAAGATGTTTCCAACTGCCTTTAAAATGCTGCAAGTGCAAGAATATTAAAGCTGACTACAACTCCACAACGACAAGACTGTCAGGTGAAATTCATTCTTCATCTGGTGACGTTTCTTGCAACAAAGGCCTTCAAGTTCTCCACAATCGACTTAAAGGATCGTCTGACGTTACAAACAACAGAGATGTAGCATTCAGAAATGACATCTGAACAAAACCATTGGTTAACCATCATCTGAATGTGTCTTTATGTTTAATTTGACTGCGAAAGGAGGACAAAAGAGAGCATCTCTCATACATTTTCCCTCTCATGGCTTCATTTACCATTTAGAAAACTGTTTCTTGTGCCATACATGAATTAGACAAATGTAACAATTGACTGAATTGAACCATTAGCTGTTAAGTTGTTCCAATCTATCTTAATATAAAGAAAGGGAGTGAAGAATCTTCACTTTCCCTTCACATTCTTTAATGACGTGTTGCTTTAAGAAACTGACAATTGGAAATACCTGTCTTTGTTAGAAGCATAGAAGCAAGTTGTACAAGCAGCTTTCAAGCTATTAACTACTAAAAATCAATCCATGTTCTACAATGTCAGACTAACAGAAGCTGTTTTGTGTCCGACCTTCACCAAACAGAAGAGAAAGTCTGATGTTTTCACTGAAAGTAAAGATGAAAGTACATTTTAACCACACAAAACACATAGTTAAAACTACAAACTAATTTCAGTTCTTACCACTTTCACCTGGTTTCTCCGCTAATTACTCATCATCCTCACAGTGAACTACATCACATTTTCTAATAATCTTTTTTAGAGGTTAAAAGTGTGTTTTATAGCATATTTCTATAAGCATACTTTTTACACGTCTGTCTTCCTGAAAGCAACATGATGTATTATATAGACAAAAAATAATCAGCATAAATGAAACAAAATAATTGAATCCTTTTTAGGAACTGAAAAAGATATCTGGCTTAGTAGACCAAAACAGAGCTAAAATGAGAGTAAATATTGGGCTTACATTAGTCAGGTAGACAGAAACACGACTCTGAATGAATGCTTATGTTGCTTTGTGTCTGCAAGATGTGTAAATTTGGCAGTGGTGAAAGAAGTACTCAGATCCTTTATTTAAGTAAAAGTACCAATACAGCAATGCAAAGCGTTCCACGTTCTGTTCTGCTCAGTATCCTGTTTCAACCTCAAACATGTCTCGACACATGCTACTCTACTGTCACTTTTCTACTGTAACTTCCAGTGTGACGAGACTTTTTGCACACAGTCTTGCATCCCTGTTTGACATCACTGTAGATTAAAGCAATAAGTCATGTGAGGCCGTGGTTTACAGTGATTTTGGAACAGCTAAGGTGCGTTGTTAGGCACGACACGGAGCGGAATGCCTAAAACCTCCTTAGCTGTTCTAAAATCACTGTAAACCACGGCCTCGCGTGGCTTATTGCTTTTATAAAATGGTTACTACATATATCTGGCAGGGTTTCATAAAATAATTATAATAATTATCTTCTTCCTATATCCTGTATATCTCTTTCCATGACTCATTCACACTCAGCCCACCCAGTAAATAAAAATTTACATTTTGAAACAATTTGTATCAGTGACTAATTGGTACAGTAATACTGTTGTAATGCAGTCACAGGTGTGTGAGTATTTTACAATGGCTTTGAAGACGGCTCAGCCAATCATAATCAAGGACTGGAACTATCCATTTTATAAACTGTAATTTTCTAGACTCATATTTGCCATTGTATCATAAATCTTGGATATTTGTAAAACTACTTATTTAAGAAAAAAACTGACTTCTCAGTTTTTGCAAGAGAAAGTTCTAATGCATGTGTCCTAGTTCTTCAGCTTCATATTTATCTCAAAATGTAAACAAGGTAAAGTTGCCATAGTAACACCTTCCTGGTCTGGTTGATCAAATCTCAACAGCGTCAATCCAAGGTTTTGACACTGTTGATCATTTAACAGTGTGCTGTTGAGCTTCCAAACACTGTGTTTTCTATGTTTTCTTCCCAAAGGATAAGGCTGTTGTTATTCTATATAGTTCTTACTTTCAGCATCTCCCATGAAAACACCAAAACCAACAATGTCCATCTCTTAATACTTTGACTTACTCTGCCTGTGACACTCAGTCCCAAACCCACTGGTTCCTACTGAATATGTAAATCTTTAAAAACACTCAAACATAGTTCTTTTTTTTTTTAAAGGCTAAATAATTACCTTATGTTACTGCTAGTGCTAGTGCATTTGTTGGGGACTATTTTCATGAATCCACATTTGCTGCTCTAGTGAGTATTTCTGGCAGCAGGATGGTGTGTGTGTGACTGAGTCAAAGTAAACTGCAGTGTGTGTGTTCATGGTAATGAACACATCACCCAGTGCAACAGTCTGGCTCACTGATGTGTTTTTTAAGTTTTTGGACAACAATAGAGCTCTATGGCACAGAGGAATAAGATATATCAGGCTATGATACACACACAGTACTTGTAAATAGATCAGTTTATTGTTGGTTCTGGTGTTTTCTTGGGAGTGAGAGAAACGAAGAAAATTGACAGTTTTACTTTAGGGAATCTGGTGCAACAGAAAATAGATTTTCATGAATTCTTTAGAGAAACACATTTCATTTTTTTTTAATCTGAGGAAAAATCTTAGACTACTCTAATAGAAAATATTTCTCAAAAGGCTTCATGCAAATAGGAAGGAATATATTTCTGTTTTGACAGAGTAAATGCCAGCTCAACATGAAGGCGATCTCCAGGAAGTGAGTCAGATGTTTCTTTTGAAGACAGATATATGTGAGGGCAGCAGTCTCTTTGTTCCAGGTATCTCCCTTAATGTGAAATAGTGATCAGTGCTAAAACTGCTCCTGCCAGGTTTGATCACTTCCTGATGAAAAACTGTTACTAATGTTTTCACACCACAGCAGGCCCCGTACATTAGATTAGGACTTCCACTATGATCAAATATGACTTTGATTAATAAGAAAAGGTTGTGAAATCAACTGAAAATCAACTGTAAATACACACACGCGAGTGGCTCCTGGCAGTAACCAAGCGATGTGTGTGCTGTCACACTGAGACGCAGCAGGCGAATATTTCACACTGAGAAGTAAATATTCACTTAGAGATAACATCGTAAGCACCTTTCTCTCTTTCTTTTGCCTCTTTCTCCCTCACCCGTCCCTCACTTTCTTCTCTCTTGGTAAATATATATGTATGTATCAGTCTCTCTCTCTCTCACTCTCTTTCTGGTTGTAGGTGTACTTCACTGACTACACAACTCCATCGCTTATCTACACAGAGCAGGCTGCGCAGTCAGTAGCTGTGTGTGTGAGTGTGTGTGTTAGCAGATATAGTGGCAGGAGCAGTGGATTTTGGACAGCAGGGTATGGACAAGGCTTTTTTTCACAAGACGGACTCATCTATTACACACACACATTAAATGGTTCAGATAGTGTAAAGTGTGGCGCTTACACCTCACAGAAGGGACATTTTGGAGAGTGGGTGTGGGGTGGGGTGGGAGGGTTAAGATGTGGCACACAGTGAGAGTGGAGTGGTTTGTCTAAAAAGCACTGCCGCTAAACAGATTTTTATCAGGTAGAATTTTCTGCCTGGGTGCCACAACATAAAGGGGAAGTCCACCAAAAAGAAAAAAAGGAGCATTAAGAGCTTTAAGTAGTTTCTCTGCTAAAGAGTCACAGCATGTATGTGTCGGCCCAAAAATGCAGTTGAGACATTTCTTTGTCTGCAACGCCTAAACAGGTTTCTTGTCTTTATCAGAGCTTACTGAGAAACTGACTGATTAATGAAGCCACCCCGTGGCTCGCACCGATACAATCCTTAATTTCCACCTTCCTTAATCCCTAATTTGTTTAATTTCCACATACCTGTAATGAACAAATAAGTAAGATCAACCATACACAGTTGCATTCAAGTGATGGTAAAAAATGCTCATTCAGGAGCTGAGAGGAGTAATACAATTGATGAAGCAATTAAATCAGCTATCCAGAAGAACATGGGTCGACTGTACATAAAAGAGACATTACAAAATATTTTGAATGGTTTATGTGTCTCTCAAAATCATCGATAAAAGGATATGATATAGAGAGTTTTAATATTAAATAATAACCATCTGTTGTGGTTCTGTTTAGTGCTGTAACCATTAGTCAATTAATCAGTTAGTAGACCAACAGGACATTTATCGGCAACTATTTTGATAATGGATTAATTGTTTTTTACAGTCATTGAGTCATTTTTTTAAAGCAAAATGGCAAAAAATAGCTGGTTTCCGCTTCTCAAATGTGATGGTTTAATGCTTTTCTTTGTCATACATGGGAGTAAACTGAATATTTGTCTTGTTAGTCAGACAAAACAAGACATCTGATGACATCACTTTTCACTCTGGGAAATTAACAACAACAAAAAAATATTAATCAATTAATTCAAAACATAATCGGCAGATGAATTGACAAAATAGTCAGTTGCAGCCCTAGTTCTGTTATAACTGTTTAGTGTTTGGACGTTCATATCTGTCATGTCTGTTGATTATTCTGTCACAAAACCAGCCTATCTATACACTACCGCCAACAACTGGACTGGTTTTTGCGCAATAAACTGTGGTGAGTTGTGGGATACACTTAGCATTGAATAACACTTAGTAGCAGTATTAGGTGACATGTCCATCAAGTGTACTGTGTGTTGGCATATTTCAAACGGGCACACTTGCCTTCTACCTTGTAATGCACGGATGTACATTGAAGTGCTCAAGAGTGTGGGTATTGGGACAGACCATATCTTACACTTTGGGCCAGGTCTCTCTTGTAAAAGAGATCACGTATCTCAAGAGACTTCCTGGTTAAATAAAGGAGAAAAAATACGAAAAAAAATGCCACTGTTCAGGTCTCTCTCTACATTATTTAAATGGCCTTGAGCTCTAAAGATACAGGAACTCCAACTACTCCAGGGCTGCTGTTCTGTAGAGAAGCGTGACCTCTGGCCTCCCTGTGTTTCCCTATGTGAAGGTTTTGTATTATTCATTATCTGTCCAGTCACAAACCCCACAATAATACAGATAATGATTAATAGTAGGAAACTTTCCCACCATTGGAAATATTCAAAGAATGTAAGATTTATTTTGTACTTCTACATCCTCAGAGACACGTCATCTCTTCACAAATTCTTTCTTTTCTGTCCCAGCATGCACTGGATGCAAACTGAAACATCCAGCCACCTGAGCTGCATGTTGGACTGAGGACCTTCTTGCCCTGAGGCTGACTACAGAGCCACTGTACCTAACACAAATGCTGTTTTGGCAGATTTGGAAAAGCCCTGTCTCCAGGAATGGCCATCTCCCTGTTTGTAACAAAAAACTTTTCAGCCAGTGGACGGAGCTTTGCAAGTCACTGAGGTTGTGATAAGCTATTTAAGAAGCCATTTATATTTCATTTCAATCAGAGCAAATCCACTCTAATTAAAAAATTTCATTGTAAACTACTCAACCTTTACGGGCGACTTCCCATTCCCAATAATCAGGTGAAGTCATTAATGAGCGACCGCTAGTGCTTAATTTCTCTCCCCACTAAGTCCACTCTCTTTTGCATTTTTATTTCCTTTGGTAAGAACAGAGCAATAAAACGATAAGAGAAGTTGCCGGGGAGAAAACCTTTAACACTTGGAGTAATTACTTCTCTTTGTGTCTTTCTTTTTAAATTAATTTTAATTACAGGCGTCAGCGTTGCCTGTAAATGTCCACTTTCTGCTAATCTAAAGTAATGTGACTGCTAATGAAGAGGGAATTGAATGTGTGGAGCCAAGTGGCCTTCTGGCTTTTAGACACTCCCCCCCCGTCTCACTTACACAGTGGTCAAGGATATGTGGGCAGGTGGACACACACACACACACACACACACACACACACACACACACACAAAGCACACACAAAGCACATGTAAGCTATATTTGAGCGCCAGTAGCTTGAAACATCCACTTGGTCTCTCATACACAAACGCTCACTGTGCATTAGTGTTAATAGGTTCATACAGGCAGACAGTGACTAAATAATTTTCTCTGCCAGGCATAGGCCTGGAGGAGATTATGTGTTTGGTCAAGTGTGTCCATGTGTGTGTGTAACTGTCCGCAGCTAATCTCATACACTACTGGACCCATCAGCTTAATATGTTTTGTGCACATTTATGACTGTTTGCTCAAGGACCTCTTGTGGTTGCAGTGATTCACATTTGTTGAAAAACCTTTTTTATAACGTATTTTATACCACCATTCACTGCTAACTCCTCACTCCTCTTAACCAGCCGGTAAGGGCCGCAAGGGACCAACAACTACAGCAAAAGGCATTTCTGGCAAACAGCTAGGTCTGTTGCAGGCCACATTTTGGCCTTTGTTGTGGCTCAAAAACTGACATCCATAGAAAAGTTTGGTCTCATCTTGAACAAGAGAATCTGCAGATGAATTCCATACCCATGTGATGATCCACTAAAGTTAGACATGATAGAAGGTGAATAAATCCCCATTTTTGTTAGCTTTGCCACCAACTTGACTGTGAGGGAGCCGGGAGGGACAATTGAGTGAGATTCAACTCTTCTTGGTTTGGGAGGGGTTTTATTTTGTGTGGTGTGTTACAGCAGAATGTTCTAAATAAATAACAAAATGTTCTAAATAAGTAACAATGTTTAAATTGAGAAGTTTGGACTTATCTTGTTTATTGTTACCTTATTAAGTTCATACAGTCAGGCGAACCCAGAGGGACGCTCGGTTACAACACCATTACACTATGCATCTTAAAGAAAACTGAGACTATACTGAGTGCACTCTTCTAGTTTACACTGCAGTAAATCCTCTCATACAAGAACATTTGGCTTTGAAGCAGCTGTTTTCATTAAAAAGCAAACACATGTCTAGATGTACATTTTCTTCAGCAGTACATGCACAAAACAAGAGTATGTAGCTTTGTAATACAAGGTTCTCTCTAAACAGTGGCTGCATGAATATCTTAACCCCTCAACATCTAGTGCCCCCCTCTTATTTCCACTCAAGTAGCTTTAAGGTTGGAAAAATCTTATTCCACAGGATTTGACAGTTTTGTGTATCTGCTTTTTTCAACCCCCCAAAACAGAGCTACTACATCCGCCATCTTAAATCTATGCCACACATGTTGCAATTTCCCTTGAATGCTAGCAAAGCCTTTCTCATCAGGGAAGAAGCTCAGACAACATTCTGGCGAGCTTTATATGAACATACAGCAAGACACTCATAATAGCTTGATATAGGGGAAAGGGAAAAAGGGAATTGTATGTAAAGTGTAAGTAAAGTGTACCTAGACTATGTAGAGAAACATGTTGCTCTTATGCAAGCCAGGCGTCCTCTCTTCTTAAAGCTAACCACATCAGCAGTGAGCATGAGTTCAACTATAGCTACATTCCATTATGAAGTGAATAAACATAGACCAAAGCTGAGTAACGTATTAGTGACCAGTTAAATAGCATACATGTGCTAATAGAAAACCACCAAAACAACCTCAAACCACTAGAGGAAAATATTCCCAAAACCAATACAGTCCATACAGGAGTATTCAATCCATCACTTGGACCTTAGCAACAGGCACATGCCAGACAACATTATAAGAAATTAGCCCAACTGCTACATGAACTTAATAGTTTGATCAATACCAATGCAAATATGCGTATATTACAGAACAACCTGACCACCGAGTCTCATCAGCAACATCAGAGTAAGGAGTGATTAGAGTGTCTAGTTATAATGCACTATACACCTGTATCAATATGATTGGATGTTACTTGAAAAGACGTAATAACATTTTATGATAATGAGCTGAATTATAAAATTGTATTGCATTATTTCACAATTTCATGGTCATATATTTTGCTTGTCTTTTGGGTCTCCATATTTTTTTCAGCTGGCTACAGGTCTGCATGTGCATCTCAGCAGTAAGATCATTTAAAAATCAGTTCCTCTCAGCTCTATGGAGCACTTTAGCATCTTTCAGCTGATTAGATTTTTTGACTCACAACTTTACTGTTTTAGTTGAGTCTCAGTGGTCTCAACCTTGTTTCTTGCCGCAGCAGGCTGCTGTTTCCAGCAAAAACACTCTGATAAACTGTTGTATGCTACCTGCCTAGAACTAAACAAAGAGGCAGACTAGCTGGTGAACATTGCGGAGCATTTCCCCCAAGTGGCATATATATATATATATATATATATACACAGTATATCCTCACAGTATATCCTCACGTCTGCATGCACATCTCTCAGAAGTGAGGTATTGGAGGAATAGGAATGGAAGCTAAAGTGTAAGATGTGTGTGTTTGCTGAGATGTGAAAACTTTTACTGCGGTAAGTTTGGACCGATATCTGGGTCAACCTGATCCATTCACTGTGCTCCACCTCTGAGCCGATGGAGGTCCTCCCTGACCGCCAGTCAATATGTTTTTATGTTTGTTTTCATGTCATGATGTCTGAGTGGAGGAATCATTCCAGTGTGGTGAGGGAGGATTTCCATCAACAGTCTGTAAAACCTGCAATGAAAGCTGCCTCACCCTGCCTTAGAGCTGCTGACCCACTTTAAACACTTCACATGGAGAGTTTTAGTATCCCATGACTGATTAAATGCTGTTTCAGAGGCATTTATGCCCTAACATCCTATGAAAAACTCAAAATGACAGAATTGTGGCATAAAATGCTTATATTTAAATATACTCGCACATTATATTTGCTATTTGTAGCTCTAGTAAATAAAAGACAGATGACACATCAGATCGGTCTCCCCTCAAATGGGTCTGGTGCTCTTTGGACATTTTAACCTTCTGCCAATTAAGATTTTGAATAACTTCCATCCAGATATGATGCAGGTGGTTAAAGAAAAAACCTGGGGGAATTCCATACTGGACTTGATCATAACTAACCTCTGCAGCTTTTATAAGCCCCCCACTTGTTTCCAGTGACCACAAATGTCTGATACTCTCCTCCAATAGTCAATCAGGGGTAAGAAAGGAAATGAAATGGAAAGTTGGGACACTGAAGGGGCATGAACAGCCTTGTCATGGGGCTTGGCAAGTACAGACTGGACACCCGTCTATGAGGTAGGAAATATTGACACCAAGGTGGAGATTTTCAATCCCACCATACGAATCACCCTAGATGTCGGTATACCCTTAAAGAGTAGGAAGACAAGTTAATTTGACAAGCCATGGATAAAAGAAAAATAAAGATCACCATCAGAAAAAGACAAAAAGCTTTCAACAGATGGGGTAAGACACTGAAATGAAAGAAGATAAGAAATAAAGGCTCATAAAGGCTGCTAAGAAAAACTATATATGTGTGTGTGTGTGTGTGTGTGTGTGTGTGTGTATTTACTATATATATATATTTATAAATATATATATATTTTTATATTTATATATTTATATATCATGATAAAATATATCATTTTTAGATATATTTCTATTTTTATTAATGTAAATTCTGCTTCTATTCAGTTGTTAACTGTGAGTATGAATACTAATAATCTCAAACTCAAATTCATGAAGCCTTATCAGCTTATGAATAGTATAATACACACACTGTTTAACAATATATGTCGAGAAGCGATGACGATCCATCTACTGAATGTGAGCAGGTGAAGTTCAAAATCGAATCACTCAATTGTATAACACTCAAGATTCTTTTTCTCACTTCACTTTTTTTCCACTGATAACTGAAGTGAGGGAATTCAAAAGGCTGTTTTACTTTGAATATCAGAAATTGATTTTGTGTCAAATGAAATGTTTCATTTTTGAAACCTCAAATGTTGGAGTTCCTGTGCTTTTTTGCCACAGAAGCCGCTGAGCAAAAAAAACTCAATAACTTTTCTGCGGCCCTGTTGTGCTTAAAGGTAAAAGTAGCAGTAAAAGTGGCAGGCCCAGGTAGCCTTACTCACTTCTCAGCTTTGTGGAGGACAGAATGTAAGTCAGATCTGGCTACGTTTTGGGGATGTGGAGGTAGAGCAGGTCATCCGCCGGGTGCAGGGTTGGCGGTTTGATTCCCAGCTCCTCTGGTCCACATGTTGAAGTGTGCAAGTGTGAGCAAGAGAGTGAACCCCAAGTTGCTCCTAATGGGCAAGCGAGCGCCTTGCATGGCAGCTCTACTGCGGGTGTGTGAGTGTGTGTGTGAATGGGTGAATGAGAGTCAAAAATTGTAAAGCGCTTTGTCTGTTAAGGTAGAAAAGTACATTTACAATTTACCATTAGCTCCAGAAAGCAGTATTCAAGCTGGTACTTGTGCTGATTCTGGGTCATTCATTACAAGCCATGCATGGATCCAGCAACCAGATATGCCAGATTAAGCCATTTTAGCTATGTGGGCTAGTGCTAGGGGTAGAGGTAATGGTAGCAACAACAAAGTAGTGGTGGCAGTAGTAGTGCTAGTAGTACTGTAAAATTAGAAACATTTGTAGCAAAATGGAAGTAATAGCACAAGTGATAAATGACCATATTAGAAGTAATGGAAGTGCAGATATTTGTGGCTACAACACACCACAAACTGCAAGTCAAAGCATTTGATCATCACTGAATCTTGCTTGAATTTGAGAAACAACACTCCATTTTGCCATTTAGTTTTAGGGTGGGCCATGATTGGCTAGTCGCATCACTTCACTGCAACACAGATGGAAAAATAGGTCCAGCAGTACTATAGTAGAAATCACATAAAGTAACTCAGGAATAGTTTGAGCAACCCAGACCTACCAGAATAATAGAAACATCAGTTTCCTACTGAAGCTGCCATGTTTGTTACGCACAACCATGCTGTGGTCTTACACTTCTTTTCTGTTAACAAATACACTATAGCAAGGCATGACCTAAAATATACAGATAGTGAGAGTTATGGTAATCCAATTTCATCATAATGAAAACCTGACATGATGAATTTAGTGTTTCTATTTTGAAAATAGGACATCAGTCCACTAAGGTAACGTTAGAATTGGAGAAGAGATCGCTGATTGGACACTCATTGTGAACAGCATTCCCATATCAATGGCACTTGAGGTGTAAGAGTACTCAGTGTCCACTGAACAAAAAGTGGTTATCAACTATTAAAGCTTATTCTGGCATATATTGCATCTTGCACTACATCACTTGCTGGTTGAATAGATATTTAACTTTTGTTTCATTGAGGTGACATTTAATGTTTGTGTCTATGAATTTCCAGATATTTTAGGTATTTTAATAATGAAATATATTCTCTTTGACATAAGCCAACAGTCAAAAATGGTAAACAGGAATTAAAAAGTGGATAAAATCAGAAGAGGGCTTTGGCAGGAGCTCTTCTGACACACCGGCATTTATCCAACTACAAATAAAAAACAAAAAAAACAAAAAAACAAAAAAATAAGAAATAGCAGCTTTGCAAAACTGCTTTCAGGTCTGGATTTTTCAATTTGACAAAGTAAGAAATATATGCACAGCATGCCAAAATAGCTAAAGTAAATATCACTTAAAATATGTGGACATGACAGGACAGAGCCTCATTCTGGAAACTGCTCTATCGAATTTTTTATTAAAATGACTTTGATTTTATGTCAGCTTTCACAACAAGACTTCAAGATTCTGCAACCAGCCGAAGCACACTGTTTCCAACCATGCTTAGATCATCCGACACACACAACGTCACACACACATTCTAACTGACACAACATGCTCATACCTCCTAGGCGGTTCATCCCGTTGCAATCCTCCAATCCGCCATTTTGTGAGATCTCAGAAGAGGAGCAAAAATATCCTAAAATGTCCGCCGTGCAAAATGAACTCAACAACATAAGCCACAAGACATTCTCCATGATTAAATGAAAAAAATAAAAAAAGTTTAAATCCAGTGCTTGGCTTATGTTTAAGAAAGTTTCCCTTAATATTTTTCATCTACAGTCGCTCAATTACTTTCTGTCTCTGGGATTTGTGTGGTGATTTTATCAGTTTTCCTTGGCGACTTGATGAGCTTTGTGGAAACTCATCCCTCGGGTAGTGGGACTGTGGGCCCATAATAATGTCATCTCTCTCTGCCTCTCTCTCTCCCTCTCTCTCTGTCTTTTCAGAGATTTGTGTGTGTGATAGAGGCCTCAGTGAGAGACAAAGCGCTAACCTTTACTGCATTGGCTCACACTTAATCCCCTCACCCTGGGGTGACTGGCACACACACTGCTTCTACACTCCCTCCCTCCACACGCATCCCCCCACTGCTTGCATACACACGGCAATACACACATCTACGCACCCTTTGCAATTGCAGCATTTTGTAGACTCATACACCCTTAGTGTGCATGTTTTGAAGATCACTGTCAAAACACAATTCACTGCCCTACTGAAACTTTCTACTATTAGGAATCAATAGTGTAAATCTCATTCAGAAATTGTTGTATTTTGACTGTATGCAGATTAAATAAAAATATTAAATCATCATTTTTTGTGCATAACCCCAAAAATCCAACACATTAAAAACATCCAATGCTTTACAGTAACTAGAATATACTGTATTTATGGTATGTGATGTGATTATTGTTCTCTGCAGTAATGCAATGCAATGTTTATCTATGCCTTTTAGTCCAGTTTGTTAACAAGTGGCCAAAAAATGGACACACAGGCAAAAATGTTATTGATAAAAATGACTGTAATCAAATACTAGCAGAATGTGAGGGGGGGAAAAGGGAAAAAAAAATTAAATATAAATTATTGGTTCCTGTAGTATAATCAATGAAGCACATCGGAAAAGAAACTAAAATGATGCAAGTCCCTGCAACCTTTTTGAGAATATACAGTTTATCCGATTTCTGTATTTGCCCCTAAAACAACCTGCATTTCTTAACTAACAGATATAAGTCTGACCAAACACAAGCCCAGTAGGTTCAGCTATTGAGGGCTTAAAGCTAAGATATGGTGCAGGAAGACCAAAATTGGCAAAATCACTCCCTCATTCACTCATTTACCATTGCCTTTATATGAGACACTCTGTAGTGAAAATACAATTGTAATTGTAATTGTAAATTACAATTGTGGACACTTATGAATTATCATCATTTTGCATCATCACTGAACGAGCAGTGTTGTATGACTGTAACTTTTGCATCTATAAAATGGAAAACATTACATTACTAGCAAAAAGTACAGGGTGCATGATTTCAACATGATTTCTGTCAGATTTACGTATGGAAATAAATGTCTCAGCACAGAAATACCTGAAATAAAATCATGTTCATATTACATGTCTGATGTGTTGCATGTGAGTGAAAAAATCTGAATTATGTAATCTAATTTTTACATTCTATGATATTGCTGCTAATCTTTAAGATACGGCTGCTATTTTTCATCATACATTATATTATTTTATATTATTACCTAATACATATTTATTGTATTGCAATTGTACTTTGTACACAGGCCTCTGCAGGACTTGCTTATTTGTTATTTCTCTGTATTGTTTTTAGAGGAACAACATTTTATGCAGTTTGAAGTTGAAAAAATTTGAAAAATACTTCTCAACATGTTCTTGAGAATACTGCATACTGTATGGCCACTAGAACAGTCAGAATAAAATAACGTTTAACTGTTACTGTAATCTCAATACTGTTTATGATCACTGTGATAGATTTCTGTATAACAGTGAGTAAAGGATTAATAATACAGATATGTAATCAGATTACTGTAATCAGGTCACATGTCATATGTTATTGAAGAGTAAACCCCTATGCATACACAAGCTCAAACCCTATCCACACATACGTAAACTGCACTCTCAGCCATTTGTGGATGACACACACCCACGCACACACACACATCTCAGAGGGTAATAGTCATGACATTGTCTCTCACTAAACAACAATGCCATCCACCGCTGGAAGCTTGGACATGAATACGCACACACCGGCTCATGCACTCACACAGTGGCACACACACATGCACACACACTCCTTGATACCCTCAATAGGAGAGCGGGTATAGCGGGCAGGGAGTCGGAACCCCTCCATGGAGCTTTGGATTATGGGATAGCAGCGTGGTGCAAGACAAAAAAGAGGGAGGTGTGAACGATGAAGGGGAGGGAGAAAGGAAGGAGGGAGATGGAGCAGGAAGGAAGAGAAGACCGAAAAGGAGAGGAAGAGGGGAAGGAAGGATGGAAAGCAGGGAGAAGGAAAAGACAGAAACAAAAGAAGGGAAAAGAAAGGAGACAATTATGAAACTAGATGGTGGCGGTGGAGTAGGAAATAGGACAAAGAGAAGGAACGAAATAAGAAAGGAGGTGGAGAAGAAAGGAAGGAAACAAGGAAACATGGAATGAGGGAAGTGGAGAAAGAGGAGGGGTCAAGGAAGGGATGAAGGAAAGTGAAAAAAGAGGGAATGATGGAAAGAAGGAAGGAAGGAAAGGCGGACAAAGGCTGGAGGGGAAAAGGAGGTATAAGTAGAGAGAAGGAAAGGGAAGGGTAGAGAAAAAATGAAGGAGAGAGAAAAGAAAGGAAGCAAAGAGGGAAAGGAGAGACGGAATGAAGAGAATAAGAGGGAGGAATAAAATCAATTTGACTTACATGTGTTGTTTTCCACTCCTTCACTTCAGAAGCGACTGAAAGAGGGAGGAAGCTGTGGGGAAGGAGAGAAGAGGAGAGAGAGTAGGAGTCAGCTGAGGTCACTGTCTTTCAAGGAAAGAATTTAGGAGGTTTAGAATGCAAAAATACACACTAGAATAAATACACACTAGAATAAATACATACTAGAAGCAACATAATTTAGATTCATTTATTTTACCTCATTTTATTTTCTAATATAATGGTATAAAATGATAAAGAAATTAAAAGACGATTGCTGGCTTTGTGAGGAAATCTGTTTTTATGTCAGAAAATGATGATTCAGGGGATGAACGTTGGGCTGAAAAGAGGCGGATCTTTAAAAAAAACAAACAAAACAAAAAAACAAACAAAAAAATGAAGGATTATGAAGGGAATGTGCAAGCTTCATAGCTCATTCTGTCTGTCTAGCCATCAGTGACATTCTGAAGTGCCGTCTCATGTCACACACACACACACACACACACACACACACAGGCTCATACATAAGCAGTGACACTTTTTATCATCATAACCTCATGCTCTCACAAGCTTCATGCAGTGTATACGTGCTCCTAAACAATATACGAGTCCATAATATGACACTGCATGTGTGCACGTGTGTGTTTGTGGTAAAGCAGGGACCGTCCCATGCCATCAGCAGCTCTCTAGCGCCATCTGTTGATCCAGATACTCAGGAGGACATGACGAGAAAGAACCACAGCAGCACTGCGTCCTCCCAGTAACACCAGTTAGAACACCAGTTACAGTTACATTTTAATGGGTGAAGCAAAAGTGTGAAAAAAAGACTAAATAGATACAGAAAAAAAAAAAAAAATAGACAACTTTCCGGCAAACAACTGCATCCTGTGCACATGAAGTGGAAGTGCGGGGAGGGAGGAGGCGGAGGGGAGGAAGGAAAGCAGGTGTGAAGGAAGAAAAGAGGGAAGCAGAAAGAAGAGACAGAGGGAATGTTATATTTGCATGTGTGAGAATGGATCAAAATTACATTGTTTAAATGTCAAAAATCATTAAGTATTATCTGATGGTGGAATTTGTCAAATTTACATTAAAAAATGAATATATATATATATATATATAATAAAATTTCTATGATGTATACTCACAAGCACATGTATGTTTAACTACATAAATATAGTGTATGCACATTTCAGTGATGTCATAAATTTCCCCTAAAATGGAAAGTGTAATGATGGGTTCCAATTTACATAAAGTTGACTTAAAATACCTCAAAATAACAAAAAGAAATGTACATTATTGATTAAATTTACATGTATGCATGATGTGTTTTTACAGTACATTCTTTAATTTCATTAGAGTATAAATTACACATTTCCATCAAATTAAAGAAATTGCACTAAAAGTCTCATAATTCAAGTTGGTTAATGTATTAATAATGTTGAAACTGTCATTTTTATCTGTCTCAAAACTAGTTTAGGTAAAGAAAATAAACATGTTCTCAACTGATTTGTTTTCTTCCCTTTCTTTTTTTCTATGAAGTTCCTCTATTTTTACGGGGCACTTTTATTTATTAACAATAAGAAAGTATATTAATGGCTATGAATATGATAAGTTAAATATACCAGTGACAGTAAAACAAATATTTATATTTTAAAAATGTGTTAAATTAAATTTAGAAAATTTAGAAAATATCCATTAATCCATTCCCACCAAAAGATTTAGTTTATGACATAACTGATTTCTGTCATTATTTCACTCTTCGGGGTGAATTGAGGATGTTTCCCAAAAAATGTATCTGAGCATGCACTGATGCTGAAGGCAGGGAACCTTCTGGACAGCTCTCCCGTCTGTCTCACACACAGATACACACAGATACCCACTACAGTGCTGGCAATCCAGAGTTTCCAGTTCACCTTCAGCCAGTGGTGTTCGGTAGGCAGGAGGAAACTCAGAGCAGCAGAACTCAACACGTACAGAGAGAACACACACGCTGCTCTCAGTAAGGGCTGCTGGTGACATTCAAACCCAGAACACTGTGAGTATGATTCATCTCTCATATGTATTTCAATATAAATGTCTTCTTCACACTTTTACTTTTTGCCTGAAATTCTTATTACACCGAATAATTACTTAATAATATTATATATGCAATCTATATTTTCATTCTGTTTCTCCATATTGTGCTACTTCAACACCTTCTGTATAGCCGCCCTGGAAGAAGAATCCCTCCTCTGTTACTCGTCCTGCGATATCTCCCTTTTGTCCCATTACAGAGTTTTCTTTTTTTTTTCTTTATCCAAATTGAGGGTGTAAGGATAAAGGGTGTTATATGTTGTACAGATAAGAAAGCCCTCTAAGACAAATGTGTGATTTTAGGCTGCATGAGTAAAGCTGACTTGACTTGAGTTTATCTCACAGTAATAATAATTATTGCTGCAAGCAGCAACACATCAGCTGGACTCAAATCTTGTTTAGTCATAGAGAGGAAATAAAAAGAAAAAAGTAAAAGTTTTAACATGGACAGATAAACATATTTATTTAATTTATTGGCAATATTTACCTCACCTTCTTATTTCTTCATAACACAAACGCAAGGTACAGCATCTCTTACAATAATAAGTAATAATTTCTTTGAACTTGAGCTTACTTGTGCTGGTTGTGAAGCAGAATTTTTTATTCAAAAGTTTGCTTGTTTTTTTTGTTTGTTTCAATTTAGATGGCTGCTGTTTTTGGAGACTTACTTGTTCAGATCTAAAGACTGTGGGCAGCACTTTCAGCAATACTCCACCAAAACTAGAGTGGAAAGTTTTAATGAGAAATATCAGACTTTGCACCAGGTTGCAGGGGGTGCACGGATGTCCTCGGGTGGCCTACATTTAATTAAAATTGCAAAGCTGTGGTATGTTCCTACTTTCGGTTTATCGGTTCTGCTTACAGGCCTCCCATAGACAAGAATTATAAAATATCAACAAACATATTCTGATTCTTAACCAGTTAATAACCAACTGCAGTATATCATCGTCTTTAGCATGTTCACTGAGCCTGGAGGAGATTTGAATGAAATGACAGTGCTGCAGATTAAGGAGTAAATAATCAGCTGTTTGTGTGGTGAATCCATAAATCCCATGCTGAGCAGATGGATGTATGTCCTAACCGCAGAATAAATGACGACACATGTACATTTGTGCAATTACTGGGCAATAACACTGAAATTATTGCCAGAGGAAAATATAATTTTCTCGTCAATTTCTACAGTCTAGGCTACATTTTGAAGGGTGCAATAAGCGGGCTGTATCTGTGTGAGCTGATCATTTGCTCTGTCATTTCTTATCTGGATCTCCTGCAGCAGGATGAGAGAGAATCTGGCCGACCATCAATCACCTGTCCAAGTCAGGATGACTGTGAGTACTGACAGAGGACAAGGCAGAGTAAACACCACCTCAAACACTCAGCTGGAGTTTGGTTTCAGCATGATGAAAGAAAAATGACCGGCTCTAATTCAGTTTAATAATGTGGTGCAAGATGTGTCCTCAGCACTTAGTTTACACATCTGTCAGTAGTTCTGAAATAATGTGTAAATTAATAACTATACTTTGTGACAATTTAAATGACTTGATAACTGATGAAGTAATTAAAGATGTAAATATTTAAGATAATTTACAAAGTAAAACTACAATTTCAATAGATACATAGATGTATCATGTATGTGTATATATATATATGTGTGTGTGTGTGTGTGTGTGTATGTATGTATCTTTGATTAATGTTCAGCTCTAATTTCTTTCTTTTTAGATGAATATTAACTGTAAATCAAAAAATATATATATATATATAAATGATTTTTCAGATTTAAATATATTTATATTTATATTTATATTTTATATACATATATGCATATACAGACCTCATCTGGACTTTGGTTCGTCAGATAGAACAATACCCTTTGGAAAAATCCTGTTTGGCTCCTATTTGATTATTTTCATTGTTTTTTACATTTAATTTTTTTTAAATAAATAAATTAACTAAATAATTGGTAGATTAGTTCTAATCATTGAAAGAACTGGCAGTAGCACCAGTGCAGCTTCTAGCTGCTCCCACACCTTCTCATTAAAGGAAAAATCAGAGGATACACAGAGCTGAGATTTGGCAACTGACACTTCTTTCCCTCCTCCTCCTCCTCCTGTAATTCCAGTCTTCCAGACTCTTCTCTTCCCACTAAGGGCCTCCCGTTTGGCAGGTGACAGCTCAGTGGATGGGCCCCTTAGCTAGCTCCTGGATGTCCTGAGGGGGGGTTGGAGTTTGTACAGAGGAAAGGGGGCAGAGTCAGGGGAGCTTCCCCCAGCTCCCCTCACCCCAACCCTGGCCTAATGGTGTGGAGCGAGTCCCTTCACTCCCGCTGCTCTACAAGCATAAAAACTACGGTCAGAGAGGCAGGAGTAGAGCCCTGTTCTCAGTTCCACTCTGCTAAACAGGTGCAGGCGTGCCGGGTGTGAACTGAAAGAAAGTTTTATAACACACACACACACACGCACACACACACGACTGCCACCTCATGTCAAGTACATTGTGAAAGCACTGCATGAGTTTTAGTTCCTCCGAGGACAACGCAGAGGTTGTGTGTTTGTGTGTGTGTGTGTGTGTGTGTGCGTGTGTGTGTGTGTGTGTGTGTGGTTGAGTCCCTCATAGCAGGACAAGGTTGCAATGACAGAAGTTTAATCCCTGTGGTTTTCTGTGTTTGAGTTTAAACAAGGAAGCAAGTCGAAGCATAGTCGACCCCTCTCTTACAAGTCTTTAACCAACTGGAACCGCTGTCAAATAAAAACCTCTGTCCAAGAAATACCACAGAGGAAGAAAGCTTCTGGCACCGGCATTCCCTCCCCACTGAGAGGAGTTTCTGAGAGGGAGCAGAGGGCTTACAGGAGTGTTAGGCCAATGCTTTGGGCTGATATTGGCCTTTGATAAAAAATCAGTTTGTGTCCAGCCGGTTGTGGTCCGTCTCTGATATGATAGAGGTTCCTGCCTGACCACAGATAGTCATTTCATTCTTATTATTTTTATATCAGATGTCAGCGGAAGAAAAAATTGTGTGTGGGAGGATTTGACTCCACATTCTGCAGTGAAACCTGCCTCACGCTACTGGAACATCCTCCACTCAACCTTTTTTCCAAGCCATGTATCCTAGGAATGACATTCATATTGGACCATTCTGCAGTGCATGACTTACATCCAATGCCAACATCCCCTGCCAACTGTTAAGTCCCCAATCTAATGGAACACTAGACAGAACATGCTGTGTGACCCCCCACACTCTTTCAAAGCTTCAGAGATGAGCAATGCCCAAAACAACAAATAAAAGTTCACTAAGCCCAAACTTCCCCATACTTCCAAGCTAAACTTCTAACTGAACTACTGGAGAAAACTGTTTAATAAAAAAGAGCTCCTTACTCCTTTCAAAAACTGCTGCTACTATACATAGTTCTTTATATTTACAGTGAATTATTTAAAACAAACTTTCTATTTACAGATTGGCAGAATGAGAACTAAACAACAACTGCCTGATGGAGGCCTTTGGTTATGACTCTACTCACAGAAACAGAAAAAAACACACACGACTAAATGCTGGCATCAATTATTAGAAGTTAGGAAAGGTGAAAGCTGGCACGTTGTTGTCAGCTGGGATTTAAATATGGAAGAATGTCATCCAATCAGCAGGCAGAAAGCTCTCTCAACAGTCCAATCATTGGACACCATCTGTAGCTCATCACACACTGCACACACTCTACGTGAAGGGGAGGAGACAGAGATGGTTTATATATAATGTAGTTATAAGTAGATGTAGGGACATTTTCAAGTATTTATTAATGTAAACTTAACTGTATTTGTCTACAATTATAACTTCTCCTACAAAGACATATTTCAGATTATTACAACTGTTTTACTATATTGTCATTCATCATCTGCTTATACACAATGTGCTACAAACCATTTATGAACTGTTTGTATCCTGCTTATAAATGCTAAATAGGAGGACCTAAGTGTTACTGAAGTTATTTAAAAAACATACAGTATTGCACATAATCCAGGGTTTTTGTAGAATCATCCAATAACAATGTTCCTTCTGGCATTATGTTTTCTTTTTCAGAACAGAAACACATAATAACGCCCAAATTGAAATAACCCCACTAACAAAGGCAGGATCATCTGACATGTTAATCTTTAATAGGAAAATAAATGTACCCAAAAGATCAACACATGAGCTGATTCTTTTGCTGTGTTTGTCCTCTGGATTGCCCCTTTTCATGACTTTGTTTCTGGGAATCACAGACAGTGCTGCTTTATTGAGTTAGAGCACCCGACTGAATCTCAGTGCAGGAGAAGTGCACTTGTTTCTTCTTATGGACCCAATTGAACAGGCTAACAGTCTGGGTGTGGATCTGGAAGGGATTACACCTGCAATGAGTCAGAGCCCTCCCAGAGTTCTGGAGGTCAACCAAACACAATGTCACCTGGCTTAAACTGCAAAAAGGAAAACAGTAAAAAAAATACAAAAATAAAATGAAAAAAATGGAAGTAAGAACATTGTAATTATAAGTATATCATAATTGTAATTATTAGTAAATTTGCTTTTTGCAGTGCTACTACTGTATGCTTACTTGTTGCAGGATCCTATGTTTTTTTTTTTTTTGTAAAGTAGTTTTTGTAAAAACATTCATGAATTAGAAATGAAAGTGGAAAGGGAACAAAAGTTTATGAGGGCTAATGTTTTGGTGCCATTTTTTTTTGTGATGTGAAAATGAAAATAATAATAAGAAATACAGTATATGTAATAAGAAATACAGTCTTCTCAGAGTGGAGGAGGCATGTATTTAGAGGATCGTGGGTTAGGGAAATTCTCCACTGAAGGCAACTCTTTGTAGAACAACACAGAGCAGGAGTGCAGGCTGCAGCTGGACCTTTAGCCTGCTGTGGTTGTGATAATACTGCCACCTAGAGGCACACACACACACAGGACATTCACACTTCAGTGAGGGTGTTCATCAGTCTCTGTGCACTGTCAGTGACATCAGTTGGATATTGCAAGTCGACAAAAATTACTAAGAAATTAAAATTTAAAAGCAGCAAATCCAGTCCACAGAGTGATCAGTACATAAGAAGTTAGTTATCGTATTATATGTATTGTTAGTACATTGATGAAATAATAATATGCAATCAGTCAACATTCATTCAAAGACATAAGGCACTTTAGAAACTCCATTCATAACCTCTGTCTGTTTCAAGGCCCTTTCAGTTTAGATTAAGGTGAACCAGCACTCCAGATGAAGAATCTAATAAATGCTTACATTAAATAATGATCACTGCAATGCACTCTTAATTCCCTCTCAAGGAAAAATGGCAGGAATGCAGACCCCCCTCCCCCTCCTGCTTCTGTTGGTGACCCGCTATATCCCACAAGATCACATGACAGAGGCATAATGGAGTCATGGAGTAAGAATGATTTGCTCCTGATAATCAACATGATTCCTCTCTTTCTCCCTCTCTGTGTCTGAGCACTGTGTAATGACTCTGCTTAATTTCTCAGGGGAGAAACAGTAATAAGTGATCATTGACAAAAGAGACGTTCACATTATCTCTGCTTGGCCGCCTGGCTCATCGCACCTGTCTGTCTGTCCGTCTGTCTCACAGCCTGTCTGCCTGTCTCGTCTTTACGATTTCAACACTTTCTATACATTCTGTGTGTGAACTCATTTAATCTTTGACATTTTCAAACTGATAGACTGTGGTGTTAAGAAAAAGGTCATATAAGCCAAAACCAGTCCCTACAAAACTGTTATCATATTGTTGTAGTGTAAAGAGTGAAAAGCATGAATGGCCATTTTTAGGTTTTCAGATAAATTGAAGGATTAGATGTTCCTTCAAAAGTCGAGAAAATTCTCCTACTCCCAAGCCAAAGAGCCCTCAGAAAATCAATCAAGACACCTGTACTGCAGCTCAAAGGGGATGCTGAGTGAAAGGACCTGTCAAACTCAATGCAACAAACAAATCCTTCAATTACAGGTGACAGAAAAATCAGAGAAGAGAGACAGTGGATGAAAATGAATGAAACTTTTTTCTTTAACCTCATTTTGACAAATCACAGCTATCAAGGCTTAAACTGGATTGAATAACAGTCTACAGTGTAATATATATATGGTGTAGGCCTTTAACTTAACATCATAACTGATAGTTTAACATTGTTCTTAGAGTTATCAGAGTAACATTTATTGGTTCATTAAAGTCAGAGGACAATCTCATTAACAGTACAAAAGTTCTTTTAAGGATGGCCCAGCAGGGAGCTCTTCCCTTTCTTTTATTACTTTTCCAGGTGATTTGGGTCCCCGTTGATATGTAAGATCTTACATTACTTTCTTTCTTCATTTCAGTGAGGGAAAAATGTCGGTCTCCTGTGGATTATGTGAATCCCAGGTGGTTTGTTTAGTTCTTATCCTCATCATATGAGAGTTAAGTTGTGGACAGATCTTTGGCTTGAAGCTGCTTTGACAGGCAGCTGCCCTCTTAAGCAAACTTGTTAAACTTATCTGAACTTTTATTTACCACAATTAACTGATCCTGTTTGATGAGCATTTTATTATATTATTCTTATTATGCGCCTAACTGCATGTAACGAAAATGTAAATTAAATTAGCACACACATACCTTCTGCTGTTTCAAAGATTATGACAATAGGCTTAAGGATAACAGGCACCAGCATTAGCTGCAATTAAAAATGACATCATCTGATTTTGTTCCAGTTCAAGTTCTAAATAACACCAAAACAAAGAACAAGTGAAACACACAATGCAATGTAGGCTACCTTACATGCAAAAAATATGCAAATACTTCATTAAAAAAATTAACCCTAACCCGTTCTCCAGCAAAGTCACCATGTTGTGTGGTGTCAGTACCGAGCAATAAGTCTAAATGCCCTAAAAAAACCTGAGGGGATAAATCTCAGGTAAACACATGTTCCCTCTGAAGGAGTCATGCTGGGTTTGTTCCTGTGACCTTTTTAAAGTGACTGAAGGCAATTGCTTTAGGTTTTTTTTAGACTTTTGGGGGGATGTGTCACTGACATGAATGACTGAACCACTTTAGTCACACACAATATTAGAGCACATGGAGGCTCTGGCTTAGGGGCCCCTGTACTTCTTTGGACCACTGGGCCTGTGTCCGGCAGGCACATGAATAGCCGCGGGAAATAGGGGTGCCGCAGCATCCCCACCCCAAGGTGCAGCACCCTGCCTCCAGGTGGCTGGCAACCTATAGGTCCATTTGTGTAGTTGCAATAATTTATTTTTTTCAGTCATCTGCGAGTCGGTCCGGCAAAAATAGTAGACCCTGCACATAATGTAGTGGGGAAAAGGACTGGATGTGCCTGACAGAGCCGGAACTCCACACTCCATCTCTACTGGTATCTGTATTGCTTTTTAAATTATGCTGAGCAGTGCAAGCTTTCCATGTGACTTCTTTATTGTGTGTTGTATTAATGAATGAGTGTTTTCTTTAATGATTTACTTTAAAGATTAGAGAGGCTGCTTTCAGTAATTGTAAACATTTCCATGTGCACAGTAATGTCACTGCAGCAAATATCGTGAGACATTTAAGCAGGGAAAAAAAAAAAAAACTGTAGTTTTGTAATTTGACAGGACAGAGGAAATAAAATTTTTGAGACAGCTCTGATGGAGCTCAGGATTTATCAGGAGGGCAGCTGCTTTACTCCAAACATTTTCACTGTATGAACCTGGACTGTGTGTGTGTAACAGCTGACCTTTTGGATGTGTAGAAAATAATAGTCACCCCCAACTGAAATCATGTTCCCACAGCTATGGGCGCATGTGGTAATCCATACATGTGTAAGGCTTGTTAGCACAGTGTGAAGTGCTTAAGTGTGAGATTGTCTCTCACAAACGCGCAATTTGCGATTCTCCCCTGTTGCATAGATGAAGAGGATTTTTTTATGGGTGACTTTACAGTATACACTAACAATGAAAAACAATGAAAGAAAATAAAACAAGAGCTAAACTACCTCAAATTACCTAACATCAATTAATTCAATCAATCACTTCTCTGACAATGAACTCTCTCTTCACTGCACTCACACTCACACACACTCTCACTAGAGTGTGATAATCACCAGAGTCATGAAGTAATGGGGTGTGATGTGTCCCAATCTCAGACTGTCAGACATGTCTGGAAACAGGTGTTTCATTGATGGATGACTTATTGTGCCGGAACATGTTTAAGAGCTTCTCAGTCAACGTGCCATGACTATCAAACAAGCACACAGACATTACACTGATACAAATTGAATTACATCCACATCAGGGAACAAATTAACTGCAAAGGCTCAATTAGAGCATTTCCACCATCTCTCTGAATGAACATGTGTCTTAGGCTTTATACAGATTGTGTGCATTTAACGCTGTATGTAAATCCATCTCTGGTATAGGCCTACACATTACTACATAACATCTCCTTTCCCGATGAAAACACAGTTTTCCAGGGATGTCAAACTTCCACACTTCCAACTGTATCATCATCATCATCATCAACAACAACAACAAAGCAAAGCAAAGCAAAGCAAAGCAAAGCAAAGCAAAGCAAAGCAAAGCAAAGCAGACAATCTTTTAAAAAAAAGAATGTGTGTATTATTAAAAAATATATATCAGATTTTTAAAGGGCTAACCCACAACAACTCTCATAAAGTTGGTTGACTCACAAGAGAGACTTTGTTTTTGTTTTTTTAAACTTGAAATACATGGGTCAAGCTGCAAAAACTGCTGCCCGGTACTGTAAATACCCATGTCTTTCAAACTCCAAAGAGTAAAAATAGTGATAAGATAGTAACCTGCCACCACTACACATCTGTGGAAATGCAATTCCATTTACAAAGCTTTGCTAACTTGTTGTGCTACATAACACAATCTCTTGACTGTACTACATTTTAAATATCTCCAAATAACTTCAGTACAAAGTCAAAAGGTTGTGATATGAAGCACAACAAGTTAGCAAAGCTCTGTAAATGGAACCACGAATGCGCAGTGGCGGGTTACTATCTTATCTTATCAATGTCAGACCAATACAGGGGTCCCACAAGGTTGTATGGTATCACCTACACTCACCTATTTACATTGTACACTAATGACTGCAGGAAAGTACACCCCAATAATTATCTTATAAAATTTGCTGATGATATTGTGATTTTCAGCCTTCTCCACAAGGACATGGACCCTTCTGTGTACCACAATGAGACAGACACCTTCATCACCTTCACCAACCATCTCATTCCAAATGTCACCAAAACACAGGACATGGTCTTTGACCCCAGGCAAGTGACTGACCATGAGCCAGTGATCATCAAAAACCAGACAGCCTTCTTTGCTGGAAAACACACATTGATAACCTGTCTAATAGACTGCAGCAGAGGCTTTACTTTCTAAGGTGTTTCAGGCTGTATGGAGTGAGTGGCCAGATCATGCTGATGTTCTACTGGGTAATGCTAGAATCAATCCTATTATCGTTATATATGGAATTACAGCATGGTTTGGCAACAGTATAAATGAAAAGCAGGTTTGCCAGCATGCACAAAACGGCTATGAAGGTAATAGGGAAGAAAGAATACAAGCCCATATAGAGCCTGTATGAGTGGGCAGTCATGAAACAAGCAACAAAAATCATTGCAGCCTCTCAACATCCCCTCTTCTCTGAATACAAACCTCTGCCATTAGGAAGAAGACTCCATGGAATCAAACCACTTGAAGCTATCGTTTATTCCAGCCTCCATCAAGCTGCTGAACTCTAATGCTAAATCTTTGGGCAATAGAACAATGTGCAATACATACACAAGCACTTTAGCACTTACCACTTTTGCACTTTAATTCCTACACTTTCTTTTTATGCCGTTATGTTGTCAATGTCAAATGTATAGTGAAATGTCTCTTTTATGTTTTTAAGATGTTTTTATGTGAAGCAACTGTCTAGCATCGTGTCAAATGCTTCTCATGTTTTTGTGATGTGTTTTTATGTGAAGCAACAGACTGTAGCACTGTGCCCAAGACAAATTTCCCCTAAGGGACAATAATGTTTATTCTACTCTACTCTACTCTACTATCGCTATTTTTTATTTTTTGGAGCCATTTTCTAAACAAGCTACGGTAGCCACTGTCTTCAGGAACGAAGAACATGTCCCCCAGTGCAGCAATGTGGCTCATTGACATGTTTTAATAGTTTTTTGGATGATAACGCCTGCCTAATCAGCCTAATCCCTTAACCTTATAGCCGAAATAGGTGGACTACTCCTTTAAGTCTCCCTGAGACAAGTTTTTTCTTCTTTTTTTTTTGCAAGTGCACCTGCCTTATGAAGCTGAAAGGTCAAGCATCTTCTTCACACAATCAAAACTTAAAGGTAGAGTCAGCTATTCTAATCCAATACACTTTTTGTCAAATTCAGTGAATATCTCCTCACCGTCTGCCAGCTCTCCCTTCTGTGTATGCGCTGAAAAAAAGTCTGGTGTTCATACACAGCACTGGTTCTATAAATGGGAAACAAACAAAGTGGCTAGGAGTGAGCCACACAACACTACTCCAGCCAATCGGCTGCAGGGGGTGTTCGTGCTTGTGCACAGGACAGGGGAAAGCCATCAGAGCAGCTGTCTGTGTGAGGACATGACACTCTCCCCTCTCCAGCACCTGTTGAATGGTGGGGGAGGAACTGGAAAGAGAGGTCATGGTCAATTCACTATTCACTCACAGAACAGATATGCTTCCATTTTATTAAATGTATCAATCCTCACTGAACCTCAGACAGTGTCACAGAGACCCCCCCACGTTTTTTAATGCTCTGAGTCTGTTTCTGTCACATTTAGTGAAGCTTAATCTGAGAAGGCAGCTGTTTAAATTATTAACTTATTAACTGTATCAATGAATCAATAAATACAAACACTGTTGATTTCAAACTATGTTGGTTCAGTAAGTTTCTGCTGTCAGTCAGCCTGGTGAAGGCAGGAGCTGCAGCTGACAGACGGCTGCTTCTGCTTTTGCTCACATGAGATGATTTTTTTTTCTGCTTGTGATAAAGTGTGAGAGGAACAGAAGTGACTCTACAGCTGATGCATCGCTCTGAATTCCGCCATATTTCTCTTTTGGTCGTTGCCTTGGCATCCATGAAGTTAGGGGGCGGAGCTTCTGAAGAAGCACAAAGGGAGGGGTGTATTTGTTTGTATCTTTCTCCAGAATGACTGACTCTACCTTTAAGAATGAAATTTAAAGTTAGTTCCTGTCCTCCCACTCCTCCACTTTAATTATCTCTGATTAACTGCTTGCATTTTAAAGTAATCCACTCTACATCTTATACAGTGCTCGAAATCGGCTGTGTTGTCTTTCAGGCATAAGTTTGAATGAACTTTTATTTTGAAGGATCTTTTATTTTGAAGGATCTTTTATTTTGAAGGGCCATTTTCGAGCCGGGAGTTTCCGGGTTTTCAGGTTGTTTGGGTCGATAATTTGAGGCTAGCTGAATGTGCACAGCTACATTTCTGTGTTCAACCGCATGTGTTTCATCACTGTAAATGCCACAGAGGCAACGTCGTAAGTGAATAATTTCATAGTTACATTTATAAGTTAATGTTAAAAAGTACTATTTACATAAAAAATGCATTTGATTTGTTTGTAACTAAAACATTTTATTTACATTTATTTACATGAGAAAAGTGGGTTACAGAGCTAAATGGTAATTCTGTATTTGTTTTTGTTACAGTTTTCACTCTGACCTTGTACAATGAGAGAAAGAGCCACAGTAAAGAGCAACTAAAGCTTACTACGACTCACGTCATCATTAATAAGGAAGAGTTTAGCTAGTTGTATAGCTGCAGTTGCTACACTGCAGTGAGGACAGCATATCGGCCAACAGTAAGAGTAAAAGCAACAATTGTCTTGAACATCACTAACTCTTACCATAATGATCTGCTCTGAGAGCTCATTTCTGAACACCTTTTTTATTCCCCCAACTCCCTCCTCAACTCAATCACTTCTTCTGCTTTGTCTTTACACTCCCAACGGAGGGGGCCCCTCCCATGCTCAACCCTCCACCCACCCAGGGAAATCATGCCATCTCACATCTCCCACAGGTTGGCTGCTGTGGTTCTTATTAAAAGGTGGATTAAAGCAAATATGGGATGGGGGATCGGGAGGGTCTGGTTTTGGTCATGGGAAATTTTAGCTTCAGATGGACCTTCATTACTGGCAACAGTGTCATAATTAATATTACTATGAGTGTGTGTGTAAGGTAAGAGTGAGACATAATATTACTGCCATTCTTAGGGTAGAAAATTAACCCATAATGGAAGCTAAAATGGCTCTTGCCACTTCAAAAAAACAAATTAAACACTATATTGTCACTCTATTATGACTGCCCACTGTTCTGCTACAGCAGTGGGGTGTATCTGTGTTTCTGGGATTGATTCGACACATATCCAGATACTGAATCAACAACTTCATACACCCAGGATACATTTTAAATGGCAAATAATTCAATGTGATTTGATTGAGTCCTGTCTCAATGCAATAAAATGAACTGTGATAACATTCAATATGATACAGTGCACTTTAATCTGACAAACTGCTAACTTCTATAATATTGTAGTTTTGTCTATATGCATCAATCTATCCATAGTTACAAAAGTTATAAAAGAGAGTTATAAAATAGAATGAACTCTGCATTGAAATGATCACCAGCACTTTTCAGTCACTGTGAAATCCAGTAAAAAATTTGATTAATCTAGAGTTGGAGAAACATTTTGATATTGTTTGGTTCAGCTGACTGCTGGTGAGGGTCCAACAGGAACAGCTTCTTCCACAGTGTGCGAGTTTGGACACACTTTCTCATTCAAGTGAATGGGAAGGCGTGTCCATATATATGTATATATGTATATGTATATGTATGTATGTATGTGTGTGTGTGTGTGTGTGTGTGTGTGTGTGTGTGTGTGTGTGTGTGTATATATATATATATATATATATACACACATTTTCTCACACAGTAAAAAACAAATTCATAACGTTATATTCTGTTCTTCATGCATTCTTGGTTTTCATAGCACTCTCAATCTAATACATATATACACACGTGGACAAAATTGTTGGTACCCCTCAGTTAATGAAAGAAAAACCCACAATTCTCACTGAAATCATTTGAAATGTACAAAAGTAACCATGAATAAAAATTTATTGAAAATTAAACAATCAAAATCAGCCATTACTTTTGAATTGTTGATTAACATAATTATTTAAAAAAACAAACTAATGAAACAGGCCTGGACAAAAATGATGGTACCCCTATAAAAGATTGAAAATAATTTGACCAGAGGGACATGTTTAACTCAGGTGTGTCCTTTAATTGACATCACAGGTGTCTTCAAGCTCATAATCAGTCAGTCTGCCTATTTAAAGGGTGAGAAATAGTCACTGTGCTGTTTGGTGACAAGGTGTGTACCACACTGAACATGGACAACAGAAAGCAAAGGAGAGAATTGTCCCAGGACATTCGAAACAAAATTATAGACAAACATCTTAAAGGTAAAGGCTATAAGACCATCTCTAAGCAGCTTGAAGTTCCTGTGACAACAGTGGCACATATTATTCAGAAGTTTAAGATCCACGGGACAGTAGCCAACCTCCCTGGACGTGGCCGCAAGAAGAAAATTGATGACAAGTTGAAGAGACGGATAGTTCGAATTGTAACCAAAGAGCCCAGAACAACCTCCAAAGATATTAAAGGTGAACTCCAAGGCCAAGGTACATCAGTGTCAGATCGCACCATTCGTCGTTGTTTGAGCCAAAGTGGACTTCATGGGAGACGACCAAGGAGGACACCACTGTTGAAAGCAAATCATAAAAAAGCGAGACTGGAATTTGCAAAAATGCATGTTGACAAGCCACAAAGCTTCTGGGAGAATGTCCTTTGGACAGATGAGACAAAACTGGAGCTTTTTGGTAAAGCACATCAACTCTATGTTCATAGACTCAAAAATCAAGCTTATGAAGAAAAGAACACTGTCCCTACGGTGAAACATGGAGGAGGCTCAGTTATGTTTTGGGGCTGCTTTGCTGCATCTGGCACAGGATGTCTTGAATCTGTGCGAGGTACAATGAAATCTCAAGACTATCAAGGCATTCTGGAGAGAAATGTGCTGCCTAGTGTCAGAAAGCTAGGTCTCAGTCGCAGGTCATGGGTCTTCCAACAGGACAACGATCCAAAACACACAGCCAAAAACACCCAAGAATGGCTAAGAGAAAAGCGTTGGACTATTCTGAAGTGGCCTTCTATGAGCCCAGATCTGAATCCCATTGAACATCTGTGGAAGATGCTGAAACATGCCATCTGGAGAAGACACCCATCAAACTTGACACAACTGGAGCAGTTTGCTCACGAGGAGTGGGCCAAAATACCTGTTGATAGATCTAGAAGGCTCATTGACAAATATAGAAATCGTTTAATTGCAGTGATTGCCTCAAAAGGTGGTGCAACAAAATATTAAATTATGGGTACCATCATTTTTGTCCAGGCCTGTTTCATTAGTTTCATTAGTTTCATTTTTTTAAATAATTATGTTAATCAACAATTCAAAAGTAACGGCTGATTTTGATTGTTTAATTTTCAATACATTTTTATTCATGGTTACTTTTGTACATTTCAAATGATTTCAGTGAGAATTGTGGGTTTTTCTTTCATTAACTGAGGGGTACCAACAATTTTGTCCACGTGTGTATGTTCTGGCCTACAAAGGCAAAATGTAGTATCTATGTATTTGGTCAAAACTGAGTTAAGACCAGAATCTGTTTTACTATAGAGAAAATGGTTGTGTCTTTGAAATGGGTCATTTCAGTGAAAACAACATTTTAAATTTACAGTAACTACAAAACAGTGCTAAAAACCAAACCACACAGCCTGGTCTCACCAAATGGCATATGAATAACACGCCTGTGCATGTTATCATTACGCATTTTTTGCTTTTTGTGTGTCATTTCATGTCATTTAGGTCGTAAATTCAGTTGCCAAAAGCAACTTATAGTTACATTTGAGTGACAGGGGAAGTGACGCATTTCAGATGACGTCAATATAGTGTGAGTTTCTTTTCTTTTATAAGGTGATTTTGGCTTCTTAGGAGGAGGCAGGTTGGGTGGATGGCTGTAGTTAGTTGGCAAAAAGTTGCTAAAGCAGCAGGAGAGCACTGTTCAAGACCACTAACGTTTTTACCATCACGTCAGGACACTTTAACTGGACATTTTTACGGTCACGTCGGGACATGTTTGCAGCATTTTACTGATCATTTTAACCCAAACCACGATCTTTCCCTAACCCTTTTTTGCCTAAACCTAACTAACGGTGTTAAATGACGCACAAAAATCTGAAAATGCGGCTTTAAATGACAAGTGAAAAGCTTAAAATGTGTAGACATGACACACAAAATGTCCTTAAAGTGGATCACATTGAACCACAGTAACTTCACTGTGACTGTGTAGTTAGGCTACTGCATTCAGGCTTTGTATTGCTGCCCAGGCTGCAGTTATGCACTTTAGTTTGGACATCTGTGGACTTTAGAAGTTGCAATTCACTTATTGAACTCTGTGTTATGGAACTCTGTCAACTAGATAGCTAAAACAACAGAACCATATCAATTGCAAGTGTATGAACCACACAGCAGACTAGAGTCTCTGCTAACAGTAAGAAGCAGGGTGACTGCTGTCTCAAGAATGTGTCCAACTTGGGTCAACGTGAGTAGTCCTGCGTCATACACATGTCTGCACAATGAAATTGCATTTGTCCATATTCACTAAAGGGCTGCAATGAGCTTTTGTGCTGATAAAATAGAAGAAAGGTTGCATCACTAAAATGTTTTGTTTGGGCTCAAGCTGTATGTATTTTATGGTTCTTATTCAAAGGCACAAAATATTAAAAGAGGGAATGGAAATGTATACAATTGGTGCTGCAACTGACTTTCCAGACATTCAGACTGAAACACTTCAGTGACAGCAGTAAAGGATGTTGGAGCAAATTAAAAGATGCAGAGAAGGTCAGCTTGCAGGAGCTGTCCGTTCAGGACCACAACAACACAAGACTAAATACCAGTCTAGTGATCCTCTGACTTTTTGTCTAGTGCCACAGCTTAAAGTTTTCACTTATTCTGTGATATATCTCAACATCTACTTGATGGGTTGGCAACTTTTGGTTCAGACATTCATGTTCCCCACAGGATGAATTGTAATAACTTTGGTGATCCATCTAGAGCCACCATCTGGTCAAAATGTCACTTTGTACTTTTGTTTATGACCAAATACCCGCAAAACTCATGGCATTCCCAACAACCTCAGTTGTACTTTGTGTTTAGTGATAACTAGCATTCTAACATGCTACACCAACACAGTAAACATGGTAAACATTATAACTGCCAAATATCAACATGTTAGCATTATCACTGTGAGTATGTCAGCATGCTGATGTTAGCATTATGCTCAAGTACAGCCTCACAAAGCTGCTAGCAGAAAAACATACACCAACATACCCAACAACACCACCAAACAACATAGACTACACTTTTTAAAATGGTTTACATGTTTGTAGGTAGATTTACCATTAATACTGTTAATTATACTGAAGTAACAATCTAACTGTGTTAAAGTAGCTACCCAATCAGCTGTTCAGTAAACCCCTGTGAAGAAGTGTAATAAAGACACAGCAGTGAGCAGCCACCTCTGCATCTGTCTGTTTCTATTAGAAACCCTGCAAAAAGCTGACATTTAACCCAGATCAGCCCTCATCATCACTGGGTGTTTTTCAGTTACTTTATAGTCAGCTGAGCTGTGAAAAGAGCTCTCATTTTCTCTGTCTTGTTTCTCTCCATTGTCACTGACAATACTTAACCTAAAGAAGGAGCTGACTCTCTCTCTCTCTCTCTCTCTCTCTCTCTTTCACACACACACACACACACACACACACACACACACACACACACACACACTGTACTGTGTGACCCAGTGTGGACTAACCCTGACACTTTCCTCTCCTCTAATGCTCTTTAAATGGGCTGCAGGGCAACTGGGGTCTTGTATGGCTCCACAGGCAGCCATTATGAGGCAAAGAGCAAAACCAGAGGGCATGGCAAGGATTTACTTCTCCAGGTCTCTCCCTGTCTCTCTTTTTTTTCTCTGTCTCTCTCACACATCCACTCTCATACACACAGTTACTCATGTAATTTAAGTTATTATGTAGCACAAAATTAGAGAGACAGATGGAGGACAGAGATGTGTTATTCTTATCATTAGAGGTCCAGGCACCACAGGTGCTGGAAGCCCATTATTCTGCTAAAACAGCCTGTTAGCCATTATGTTTTCAGCCTTCCTTACTTGCCCTTTTGGACATGTTTGTTTGAACTAACTGTTTGTTCATTGCTGACTGAAACCTTGCTTAACCCTCAAATAAAGCATTCTTTTATCCTGACAGCTCTTCCCTCTCTGGGTTTGTATGCAGTTCATACTTGTTAAAAACCTAGCCATTTCTTGGAGACAAGAAGCAGGTTTTGCTTCAGACAGGAGCTAAATATTAATGTTTCTTCTGTATTATTATTAATGTTGTTTTCATGGTCTGCTTGGCTTCTTCCTAAAGACCTCCTTAATATGATTAAGATTATTTTCAATATGAGCATCATTATTTCTTTCTGCATAGTTTGTACAGTCTGTACAGTTGTGTATGTATACCCTGACATGCCAGTTTATTGGGTACACCTAGCTTTATCTAATCCAATAGAGCAGTAATAAACCAGGGATTAAGTGTGTACCTTGTGGCCTTTGAAATCATGTGGTCAAATTATCCTTCAATTTCAACTAGATCTTTTTCCATTACCCTTCACTGGTGCCTGAGAAAGAGCACTGAGGTCAAACAATGTTGCCTACCTATCTGTATGTATCTTTTTATCTTAGTAGGCAAATATCAGTTTATAAATTCAATTATGTGACTCCAGTGCTGCCAGTTATTAGGTTATTAGGTATAGGTTAAAAATCCCTAAAATCCATTTTATGGCCATAATAATAATAATATAATATATAATATACAAACAAAGCTAATCTGGAATGAACCCAAAATGTGGGTGACAGACCCAAGCAGCTGATTGAAGACTTCAGCACCTTGGTTGGTTATGGCTAGCCTTGCTAATGGCAACATGGATGGATTAGAACAGGGAAGCTCTATTGGCATTGCTTTCTACAGAAGAAGATTAGGGCCACTTGTGAAAAAATGTATTTGAGTTCTGAGTTTAAAGTCAGATTCTGACTTTATTCTCAGAATCTGACTTTAATGTCATAATTCTGACTTTAATCTCAGAATTCTGACTAATCTTCTTCCATAGATTCCCATTTGGCACAGCAGTGTTATATAAAATTGGGTGGTGCAACACAGCTTTCTCCATTTTGGACTCTTCTGTTCTCTCAGTCCCCTCAAAGGTCAACACTGTCAAGGCGGTTCGCAATTGGACAACAAAACATATTTTTCATTTACCAAAGATGAACTCTACACGAACGCACTACACAGATGTACTGAGCCTCCACAAGCCAATCCACTGATCAAGGCAATTATACTGAAATATACTGAAATTTCAGTTCAGCATCCCAACATTAATGAAATCACAACTTTTTGATGTTGTTGTTTTTTGACTTTTGTGTGCTTAATCCACTTCTTTTACATCTTGGTGGCAGTTTTAAGAACCATTGTTCCATTAAGTCTTAAAAAAGTAGTATGTTTTTGAGCATGATTGTCTGATTGACAGCTGTGTCATTCAGCCAAGGTAGTTGCTGCCTACTTATCCAATATTAGCTCCACCCACGCTCCATGTCTTTTGCCGTATGTTCTATGTCCAATTATTAATTTAGGCAAAAGGACAATTTAACAATTAGAGCTGAGAGCAGCCCAGAACCCATATTTATCAAGATTCTTAGAATGACTCCTAGGAATTGGGCTGAAAGTTAATTGTACAACACTTACTTTTAGTAGGGATGATGACTACTCCTAGGTGAGAGTGTGACGTCACTGTTTTACAACACAGTAGTAGTAAGTATAAACTATGATGATGTGTTGTAGAACTCTTACATAGATATATACACACCATTAAACCTTCACAGACTGCAAACAAAGCTACTGACATGGTTTCAGTAGCCTACTAAGTAAATTAAAATAGCAGGTAGGTAATTTGACTCAGCTGTGTGAAATCAGTCCCATTCAACCACATTATTTTACAATGCCCCATAATATTGCAGCATCTTGCATATATTGCACAGGCGCACCACCGAGGGGCATCTCTTCCACTGTCCAATTCGCATTTAACTACACCTCCTGTTAACTTCTGTTCCTGACATGAGAGGAAAATAAATATTATTTCTGTAATGTCACACAGTCTTAGGAAATGCAACATGTGAACAGTCTATCTCTAGCCTAAATAAATAATAAGATTTAAGACTTAATAAAAATATTTTACCTGTTGTAATGAAGTTCAGATTCATTAGTCTATCCAGGGGGACATGATTGTCTTGATTCACTGTAAGTTTTAGTCTAACATTGGCTATATCTGTATTTATACAGATAAGCAAAATCAAAGTTTGATTCATCACTGTTGCAAAGCTGCATGTTCCCCATTACAACATTTTTTTCCCAGTAAAACGATCTTTCAATATACTTATTCTCATCAAACTTTCATAAAACAACTCTCCTCTTCCTCTATCTGCCTGAACCATCTCCTGCAAACTCCTAACAGGTTAGGGATCCTCTGGAGCTCTCCTAAATATTGACTTAGTTAGGAATGATTTCCTAAGTGGGTGGAGGTAGAGCCGGTCGTCCACTAATCGGAAGATTGGCGGTTCAATTCCCGGCTCCTCCAATCCACATGTCAACGTGTCTTTGGGCAAGATACTGAACCCCAAACTGCTCCTGATGGCTGTGCTGGTACCCTGAGTGGAAGCTTGCCGCCATCGGTGTGTGAATGTGGCTTGTAATGTAAAAGCGCTTTGAGTGGTCGGAAAACTAGAAAAGCACTATATAAGTGCAGTCCATTTACCATTTCTAGTCTATCCTAGTCCTAAAAGTAGGACCTCTGGAAATTTTTGGCCAGTTAGGAGTGATTTTCTAATCTGAGAAGGTTGATAAATATGGCCCCAGATCTCTGATGATAAGTACTGTATGTGTCATCCATACAGGTTGGAGTGTGGACTTTGGCTGTTGTATGATTTTCTCCCTCCTTGTCATATGTTCTTGAGTTAGTGTTATTATTCTTATTGCTACCATTACACTTCTACTTTTAATACCGCCTGGGCATCAAAGACAACTTTCCACATCAGTGTCATTAATCCCATCCCATCTCATCTCAACTCATATTATCTCCTCTTTTTTTCTGACCCCCCTTACATCCATCCATCAACCATCTATCCATCTATCCCTCCTTCCCTCCTTCCATCAAAGTGGTGCCAGGGGTCATGGTAATAAAACCGAGGACTCATGATGTAATTATTATTACATACATACCCATTTAAATGCTAATGGAGCTGGTAATTATTAGCTATATTAGACACACACACACACACACACACACACACACACACACACGGGTATGAAAGCCAACACATTACAATACACACCCACAAATGGATGGAAGGCTACATGGATTCAAACACACACACAGACACACACACACACACACACACACACACCTATTAATAATAAGATGAAATTCCCTAATTATAAAGAAGTCTGTGATAGCTGGCTAGCCCTCCCAGTCATTAGTGTGAATACATTTCCCTTAGGTAATTATGAACATATTTCAACCCTGTGATTAAAAGATGATTCCAGGTTTTTTTTTTTCTTCTTCTTCTTCTTCTTCAGATAATGGGGCTAAAGAACATAGTCCTAAGGGTTTTACTTTGACAATCACTGCCACAACTTTCTCTGAGTGATATGGGCTCAGTGTACTGACCCTCTGGTGTGGGTGTATCTCAGTCTAACATAAGAGCTCCAATAGTTGCGAAGTGCATTAGCAGCACCAATCTGATAGATCCTCCAGGGCCTCTAGAAGCTCATCACCAGAGCCTAGATGTGCTTCAGGCTGCTGATATCCAAAACACAGGCACTAAATAGGAGAGTGAGGGGGTGGGGGGTGGGGGGATGACAATTTTGGTTTCTTCCTAGGAGGCACTGTGCTTCCATCCATCACACAAAGAAACCTGTCAGAAGCCTCGATAAGACTTCAGATTGCACCTTGAAGGACATGAGACATATGTCTAGGAAGTAGAGATAGACCAGCAGTATCTGTGGTATCTTTGGTGCAGCAATAAACTTCTCTGGCTAGAGGAAAAGGACTTCCTCTAGCTTCTGTGGGGTGAAAGTTCTGAAGTGGGGGTGATTTGTAGAACATAATTTGATTCCTTAAGACAATAATGTAATTATATTGTGGTTTGGAGATAGACCTACATAGAAAAATGGTGCCCAGAGCAATTTATGATATGTGTTAACATATATTTCCATTTTTTGCCATTTGTCTATACAGCATGTGTAGCATTACGTACTCCATACTAAGTGACAAAAGTAAGTGTACTTAAATATATCAGTATGCTTACTAAGTCTGCAGATGTTTAAGTGTGCTGTTCAGTGTTTCCCCTAGGTTGACAGCTTTGTGGTGGCAGGAGGGTGGGGGTCAGGGGGGCTGACCAAATAACAGTACGTTTCATGTAGATGTCCTTTGAAGACTGAGTAGAGGGAGGATGACTCAAAACAATTCCACGGTAACGTAGGGTGATGTCATGTTCGCACACTGTGCGAGTGAAAATCATTAGTAGCCCATTGATATTAATAGTTGTGTGAAATTTTACCAGCGGCACTGGTACTTTTGTATCAAAAACTCTTTATAATAAGATTTTTCTGTCTGAATTCAATGTCCTTAATTTTTACATGCATATATGACAGTCTAGAAACTAGTGCATTATAATTGAGTCTGTCACCATACTTGCTAAAACATATTTAAATAACAGTGGTAGCCAAGATAATAATTAGTAATTATGCCTGTATTAATAATGAACAAACTGCATTTTCATGATATACATGATTTGATTGGTTGGTGAGAAGGTTGGGTGCAATACTAATGTTGGCCTTTTTTTGGCTTGTTCTCTGTTCAGTTTTACTGAAGTTGTTTGTACGATAGGTGGTCTGACCCAGAATGACCTGCACCTGGTCTTCATCAGTTCTCCCTAATAGCTGCTGCCGTCTTTAAATGCACCCCAAAATCACCAAGGGTATCAAACCCATCAATCAAGCAGCTAAAAGAAGGACAGGTTGTGTTCCTATCACTGAACCTAACATTTTTATGTATGTGTAATATTGTATTTCATGATTACACACTGTCTAGACAATGTTTTATGCTTCATTGATTTTCTAAGACATACCGTAAGTGAATAGAGTGAGATGTAACAATATGTCTGCAGAGCTTCTTAATAGGCTGAGTATGTTTCTGAACAAACACCACTGATCACATTGTCCTGTGTAGGTTAGTGTACTGTGTATACAAATACACAAGCTCAGCAACACCAGAATAATGTATTATCTGTTTGCACTGTATAAAGGATTGTTTGCATTTTAACATACTGGTTAATTTTAAAAGTTATAAATATATTTCATACTGTTTAATACTTTTTTTCTTGTCAGATTTGCTCAGTTTCTTCATGTTCCTCAATAGTATGGACATATTAAATTCAGTGTTCAAGTGTTTTACAAACTGCTAATGAAGGTCATGACAGTTTCATACATTGACAGTAAGTGCAGAAATAGTTTACATTTTTGCTTGTCCAATCCACTGTAGTGTTACTACATGTAATGAGTAAGTGTTTCAATTTCAGAAAATCAGAAACAAAATGTTACTCTTTAAAATGTTGCTGTTAGTTACTTTCACTGTCTTACCCTGACCATGACCACCTCCCCATCACCAGTACTGTAAAATGAAAACTATAGAAAACTATAGAAAATGAAAACTTTGAGTCTTATGAAGAAAATACTGGAGAATTGATGTTCCTTCAATTTTCCTTTGACTGATGATGACAGCACAAACACACATACACACACACACACACCTGACAGCAGCAGTAATCAACTCTGGTATGGCCAGGATGAATGGTTGTCCAGGGAACAGGCAGAAATAGAGAAGCAGGCGAGGGAACAAGAGGATGGAGTGACCACGTTTCTAAAAGAGGGATGCATGTGTGTGTGTGAGAGCATATGAGTCATCTCCAGAGAGCTCACAGCATAGTGCCTCACAGCCCTGCATTGATTTGAGCAAATACAGAGTGCTCCCAATAACCGCCAACTCAACATTGTGGTAAAATATTCCCAAACACGATCCACCCTGCACCTTAAAATCACACTGAGAGGACATTTACATCTCAGCTATCAATGCTCACTCTGTACAGTAAGTGCATTAGTAGAAGAGGGAGCCAGCCACATGAGCATGTGTGATACTGTGCGCCAATAAAGGAACATTATCCCACTTATTATAGTGAGCTGTGCACTGATAGATGATATGGATTGACAGAGTGCAGGACATGCATGCTTAGAATTTTATTCCATATTGCTGTTTTCTCTTTTTCCTGAACAGTAATGGACTTTTTATACCCATTTCCCAGCAAGACCGAGTTACAGCAAAGGGAGAAGTCTTCACAAAATAACACAAATATTGCTCGGGGCAATAAATAATTGGAAATGTGAACATATTTTAGGCAAAGATGGTTTTACATCAAAGTCTGTGTAAAGGAAAATCTGAGATTTCTTTTGAAGCCCATTATACATGTTAGAAAATAATTGCTGAAAACGTGAAAAGACTATGAACTATGTAGTACTGAATGGTGGAGTTAGAGCGTTAAACTGCTTTTCACCATTTCTGTGTTCAGGATTTTTTAGGGCAGGCCTGAAATGGTGGATCAATGACACAGAGGGGTTACTAGAATGACTCCTCCCCTAACACTAAGAACTACAGCGCCTTAGCATCAGCTGGGTGTGTAGTCTGTTGTTAGCTAATGGAAGCATGCAATACTTTCATTGCAAGCTTAGCATTAGCATCCAGGGGTATGTATGCTACAGTCACAACAGTAGATGTAAGCTCTCTGGGCAGATAGAAAGGTCTACACTTAACTATGAGATATTTTAGGTTAGCAGATTGTCTGTGCACCAAGCTTTGTAAACCTAAATCCACATGGTATTAGCTGTTACTGGTGAATGGAGCCATTTTCGGTCAACGGTAGCTCTCAGTGAGTTATTTCAAACCCAGTTGAAGCGTATGTTGATGTGTAGAGTCGGTGTTAAAGCTGTCCAGTCTCACCCTCACTGCCTCGGGCTGTGGCTGCTAACGTTACTTTCTTTTTGAAATATCTTTAATGTTGCTTGTCTTACACCTACAAACAAGGCCTATTTTAAATTGTATATTTTTTAAGGGAGTCTGGCATGAGGATTGTTAAGTTCAGGCTCAGAGGCTGTTCGGTTGGGGTGCAGTTTCAATGCTTTCAGCACTTTCAGCTCAACTTTTTAATCATTCAAATTTGGCTGTGTGGTGTGAGTTTTTAATAACACATTTTTCTGTGGTGTAACACATATTGCTTTACACAGACGTTAATGTAGCAGTGGCCAGTTCCAGTCTTAGAAACCAGTGTTGCTCCCCAGGTGTTGTGATATGAAATCATACTGTATGAAAAGCTAAATACCGTATTGGCCTGAATATAAGACGACCCTGATCAAAAGACGCCCCCCCCCCCCCCGGATATTACTTGTGGAGTCCCTCAGGGGTCAGTATTATGCCCGAAATTGTTCATTTTTTTTTACATAAATGATTTATGCAGGATATCAAAAATACTGAAATTTGTTTTATTTGTGGACAACACTGATATTTTTTGTTCTTGGGAGAATTTACAGCAGCTTTTGGAGGTGATCACAACGGAAATGAGTAAATTATAACAGTGGTTTGACATAAATTATTAAATTTGAACAAAACACAGATTATGCTGTTTGGAAATTGTAAAATAAACACTCACATACAAGTGATGATAGACAATGTTAACATGGAAAGAGTATATGAAAATACATTTCTGGGTGTGATATTAGACCATACAATCTGCTAAAAACCTCATATAAAATATGTGTGAGCAAAGTTGGAAAGGAGCGTTGCAGTTCTGGGAAAAACCAGACACATTCTGGATCATACAGCATTTTATACTCTGTATTGTTCACTTGCATTACTGTATCTGAATTACTGTGTGGAGGTATGGGGTAACACATATAAAAGCAACTTACACTCATTATGCATACTACAACAAAGAGCCATAAGGATAGTAAACAATGTAGGATATCATGAACACACTAAGACCCTGTTTTTAAAGCCACATGTTTTGAAGTTCATGGATCTGATGGAATTTAAGACTCCACAAATAAACAATTTACTTCCGGATAACATACAAAAAATTGTTCTTAGACAGAGAGAGTGGTTATAATTTAAGAGGAAAAGTTTAATTAAAAAAAACAAAAAAACATTGTGTTCATACCAGGGTATGTGTATTTCAGTTTTGCAGGGTAAATTTGTGGAATGGTTTGGAACTCAAGCAAAGTCCAAAAATAACTAAATTCAAGAAGATGTACAAAAGATACTGTAGAATATAACCAGGCTGGTACTTGTGCTGATGATGTTGGTCAGCTGTCTAAAATGAAAATGAAGAGCGTGAGTCGATTCAGTTGAACAGTCAAGGTTACTGACACACACACACACATGCGTACATTCACACCGTCAACAGCCCATTGTAATGAGGACATTCCATTCCATTCATTCACTGTCTGTCTAACCCCAATCTAAACTCACATCACACAAAAGCTGAACCCTCACTCACTGCTTCTTTAAGAGGAGAGGGAGAGAGAAGAAAAAAAAAAAAAGCGACTGTGTCCAATAAGTACAAAATGTTGTCCTTGGCTGTCTGCTCAATTTCCATGGCCTCTAAAGCCAACAGCAACTCCACCAACTGTGACCAAACAATCTTGTTAGTTTCCCCCCACAACTTCTTTCTTTTCTGTGTCTTACAAGGAAAGTGACCGCCCTTCTCTGCAACTGGTTTCTCTTCGAATGGCACGCTGGAGACAGGATTATTCCCCTCTGCAGACACTGCTAGTGTTGTAAACATGAACTAGTTTTCTATAAAGTATTCAATTCTTCATTATCAGAGCATTTGTTTTAAATAGTTTCAGTCGAACCTTTGATTCAGGGCAGATTCAACAGAATATTTCCACTGGTAAAAATTCAAGTTTTGATAAAAAAAACTTTATTACTGATATTAAATATGAAAAATTCTGTTTTATTTTAATAAGATCATTCATATCAAGAATTACACAACATTCTTGTTATGACCTGCTATGATATCCTTTTTGATTTGATTTGCAATGCAATAGAACCAGAGATGAACTCATGGTTCTTTTCAAGTCAGTGTCCTCTGCAATATAATGTTGTTTGAATTTCCTATAAAGTGGTCGAGCATGCTGAGCTTTGAATGCCATGTTATCCATGGGGCAAAATAATCACTTCCTTTCCACTTGCAGTAAGTTGTCACTAAGGGGCTCTGAATACCTGCAGTAGCCTTGCAGGCTGTAATGACAGTAGAAGTATGTACTCAGTTTGGGCTGTCAGAAATGTTAATGGCAGATTATGGAAAGAGTTTTTTTGAGATTCACAGCAAGGATGTGGAAGTGGAAGAGTGAAAAGTACTGACATCTGTACTGGCTGCTAGCTATGGTTAATTTACCTCAATGGCTTTGAATGGCATTGGACACACCATCCAAAATTTCACCAGCCACTCTCTCCAAATTCAGCCCCTGGCTTTCTCGTTTCAATATTCTTCAACTTGTACATTGAATTCACAGGGACCCAGAGGAGTTTTTTTCAGGTCAGATGGAATCAATGATTCCTTCATCGTGTTGGGTCTGCCCCAGGATCTGCCCCTATAAACCTCCATAGGGAGGAATCCATGAGGCATCCTGACATGCCTGAACCACCTGAAACTGCTTCCCTCAAATGTAAGGAGCAGCAGTTCTAATCTGAGCTCCTTCACTCCGTCCCTAAGGGTGAGCCCAGACACCTTGCGAAAGAAACTGATTTTGTCCAAATCTATCCGTAATCTCTGAGGGTTGGAACATAAATGGAGTGGTAAATAGAAAGCTTTGCCCTCAGGCTCTGCTCCCTCTTCACTGCAACGGTCTGGTACAATGCTTCCACCTAGAGATTTTGAACATGAAAATCACAAACAGAATCACTGACTTAACCTTGGTGAAACCCAACATCCACTGAAAATGTGTTTGACTTGGTGCCAGATAAATTGGGGCAACAGTCCTGGGACCCAATATTCCAACAGCACCACCACACACAATACTCTTAGAGACATGGATTTATTACTTAAGTTAGTACTTACATTTCCCCAATCTCTGCTGGGCTGAACTAGATGTATCCTTGTAGGGAGTGACAACATCAACATCTATACCCAAAATATCAACTTTATACATATTCTGCATTACTGTAATTATCCATCACATGTATTGGCTGACTGTTTTTTACTTTCACAATGTAAACAGCATACATACCTAATACAGGATTAGAATTATATTTGGGATATAGTATAGGCTATGATTTGCTTAAGTCTGGCGGGTGGCCCTGGGTCAGTGATGGATTGGCAGGTATCTTGTCTCCTTTTATGTAGTGTGGACTCAGGCATGTTTACATTCATTTATGTTTTAACATGCATGATTTCAGTTAAAAGTTGCTGCATTTCTGTATTTGTAATGTTAACAAATGCACGTTTTCGATCAATAATTGCATCAATGAATAGATGGATCGATGGATAAACGGATGGAAATTTGATTGAAAATTGGTTGGATTGGTTAAAATAAGTATAATTTTATCAGGCATGAGTCTGACAAATATTAATTGGATGTCATAAGTTACATTGACCTGCAGCAGCAACATTATTATTATACACTTATCATTTCATGTGTTGAATTCTTTAATTTGACTTGTACAGAATAGGACAGTTGAAGTGGTTGGTGACAAAGACAACTTTACAGAATGTTCCAAGACTCATCTACAGTATATAACAAAACTAAAATGTTAAGTAATTACAAATCATTTCCATTTAATACAATTTTATTTGATTTTAGACAATACCCCAAAAAAATTAAGCCAACTCACTTTAAAAAAAAAGAAAGTTTGACTAATTAATTTTTAATGAAAGGTCCATATTTAAGAATGCACTGCAACTAAATTCAGCACACACTTCATTAATGAGACTCCATTCTTTTATTTTTTAATATTTGGTATGCACACCTTTATTTTTGATGACATATTGGATCCTCCTGGGCATGGATGAAAGCAGTCTATAACAAATCTATGGAGAGATGTTCTATCATTCTTCACAGATATTTCTTTTCAGCTGTTCTTTGCTGCAGGGGTTTTGTTACTCTACCTTCCTCTATAAAATACTCTAAAGGTGTTCTCATGGATCCAGGTCAGGGGACATACTTGGTCAGGTCACAGTTTTGACTTTTTTGTTCTTTAAATGTTTTGCAGTGTGATTTTTGCATTGTCTTTGGGATCATTGGCATGTTCCTCTCCTGCCAAGTTTATTGAGACTGGGAGTCATTTTTTTCATTTAGTATTTGAGTATACAAAGTAGTGCCATCTATAAATGTCATCTCCCCTACAACTTTTGCACAGGTGTAATAATTTTTGTTTCAGTAGTCACAGGTTTACTCACTTTTGTTGCATTGAAGTTGTACTTTGATGTCTGTATTTTCAATTTAGTCTATCTAACCTGTTCGTTTTTAATTATAAATAAGATCAAATATCCCACACGTCACCCTAAAATACTACAGTTATTGTAAGATGATACAATTTTGAGTCATTTAACATTTTAGTGATATTGCACAGTGGTGTACTCAGTTTTGTTATATACTGTATATGGCAAAAAACTTTTCATTGTATTTCTACTCTTCCAGATTCTTAGATGCCACAATTTCCCTCATGCATTATGGCTTCTTTTAACTCCTCATGTTCCAGTTTCAATTTTGTGCTGTACTACATAACAAGCTGGAAATCATCAAAGAGTACTATGCTAATGATGAATAATCATTTTTATAGAGTGGAAGTACTGAATCCACTGACTGTAGGCCACTGATTATATTGTATACAAAACAAATCCGACCACAAGCACCAATTAGTGTTGTTCAGGCCCACCAGTGAGATGACTGAAGAGTATGAATGCAAGCTTCAACCACAGTATTTCAAAGAGAGAACATATTAAGACGGTTGCAGATGAGACTCTGCCTGACAGGTGGTATTGTTATGTAAGAAATGGCTAGTTTTGGAAAATGAGACAGTAACCAAATGTGAAGGATTTTTTTTTTTTTTTGTTTTGCCTTTTTTTTTCACTCAGACACAAGGAATTAAACATTTATAGCAAATGGTCCCACAGTTTGACAGGAAAGGCTCTGCTCTTTGAAGGATTCTATTGGGAGAAGAGAGAGCTGCAGCAGCAACTTGTGCTGTCATGAGTGCATCAGCAGTGTGATAGTGAGAAGTACCAGGTTACTTTATAATGGCCACACTGTACTATTGCATCAATATGATTGGATGTTACGAGTCAGCAGATGCAGGCATAACTTACAGTGAGTGCTTTGCCTGATTTATTAATACTATGCTTCATTTTGGTGACTCAACTACCCAGGGATTAAATAATTATGCATGCAGTACTGTTTTTTTTTCTTTCTTTTGGGAAAGTAAGAGTGTAATTAAATGAGGTCTAACACATTTTTTCACCTTTCACCTAAATCTAAAGTGTGTGTAGACTCAACTACACAGGGGCTAAAGGATTATGCATGGCTCCCAACTTGTTCACTGTAAAATGCCAAAAAGCAGACATACAATTCTTATTCTTAGTTTTCCTCTTTTTAATTTTCTGGATGAAATTTTGTGCCGACATTCATGTTCCCCAGAGGATGAATCAAGCTGACTTTGGTGATCCCCTGACTCCACCTGCTACCGTGAGGCATTTTCGTAAAATGTCATGTCAACTATTGGCTGGATTGCCATGCCATTTGGATATCCATGGTGCCCAGAGGATGAGCCCTAATAACTTTAATGATGACTTTCTCTCTAGTGTCACTAGAAGGTCAATTTTCCAAATTATCCAGTACTTTGGTTTATGCCCAGATACCTGCACAAAATAACCAAATAACCATCAGCATCAACTGTCCATTGTGTAAATAACTAATGCAAATGTTAGCATGCTAAGACGCTACACTAAGATGGTTAACATGGAAAACACTATGTCTTCTGCATTATACATGTTATTCATTATCATGTTATTAGCATTTAGCTAAAAGCACTTACAAGTACAGCTTCACAGAGCCTCTAGCATGGCTGTAGACTGAGTGACAGAGTGTTGTCTGTAAATGTCCAATATATTGTTTGTCCAATTTAAAGTTTAAAGACAGTCAAATGGAATATGGAAGGTTAACTGCTGTCCACTAGTTGATATGTAGTCCACCAAATCCATAAGCTAGCTTTGATAAAGATCACATTGCTTACTGTATATAGGGTAGTATACCCTATATATTCATACAGATTTAAATCACAATGGCAGTTTCCATCTCTTGTCCCTTATGCCCCAGTCTACCATCTCTAAAATCATCATCAATCCTCCTGGGGACCATTATTTTTCATGTCAGATTTCACAGCAATATGACCAGTAGTTATATATATAATATCTTGCCCTGAACCAAACAACTGAACTGTCTGACATATGTGTAATAAGGCTCCAGAGGCCGTTGGTCACTATTTTCTTGAATTTTTAACTTTACTCTGTGGCTCTGTGGCTCTTTGTTGTGTTACTTTGTTGTTGTTATTGTTGTTGTTGTTTTTCCATTATTGCTCTGATTTCTTGAATCTGGTACCTTGATAACACAATAAACACACACAAAAGACATACCCACAGCAAAAGGCAAACACCACAAAGTATCCCCATTGTCATGAATATAATACCTTTCAAAAGTAAAATATATTTTTCTAGTACCTATCAATATAATTTTTAAGAAAATGCCAGACACAAGTAAGTTTTTAGATGCTTTTTAAAAATGCGTATATATTTTTGGCTCTCTGAAGTCTTGAGGGAGACTATTCCAAAGTTAAGGAGCAAAAACATCTCAGCCAGTTTTCAGGGTTAAATGAAAGTTCTGACATCCCAGTTACCAAAAATATTTTTAGAGGTGATCAGAGAAACACTGTACTTGACCACATTGTCATTTCCCATCTCTCTCTCTCTCTCTACCCTAATTTCCTGGCAGCTCTCTAATAAAAAATATCCACTAATTACATTATGGAGAAAATAATTATATATATTAAAAAAAACAAAAAAAAAACCACACAGTGGAACAGGCAGTGGAGCGTGCATGTGCACACACACACACAAAGTGCCATAAACACTCATTTTGTGACCTGACCGGAAGTCAACAGCTGTCCATTCATCTCAAGTTACTGCCCTGGTCACTGCTCTGTGGCTCTGCACAATTAACTGTCAATTAGCAGCAGGCATGCACACACGCACACACATACTGTATCTCTTTAGTGGCTCTCTGGCAACAGTGTTATTATACCATCTGTGCACAGGTTGTTGCAGGAAATCAAAGAGGAAACAATAGAAGGTTGATAATTACTATGATGAGAGCAAGATGAACAAAAGAGGTAGATGGAGATGTGAAAGGGCAGCTGAGGAGAGAGACAGGAGGAAAGTGGAAATGAAAAAGAGGGATGTGCGTGGGAAATTACACATACACGAATAATCAAGTTTGAATATCTTTATTGCACATGTTTAAATACAGTTACTGCACATGTAATCATATTTAATTTCCACTATGTCTGAGCATTCTGAATCTTACCATGTAACCTTTAACTGAGAGAACTTTAGCCTGATTATATACTAAGATACTATCAATGTAACAGAAGGGTTTATGGAATGTGTATGACCAAAGATATCTTGGTCTTTGGAAGTGTGAGCAGAGAATTTGCTAGCTGTTAACTGTTTAGACAGGGCAAAGCTAAAATGGTGCGTCATAGGGTAGCAAGATTGTACAGTACCTTAGATGGGAACAAAACCAGATAAGGATGTTTACTGGAAGAAGAAGCAGCCTTGACAAGAGTTTCAAGGTATACAAGGTGTGAACAGTTTTTCATCCGGGTGCATGCTACAAACTAACTTTGTGCTGTGTGTACTATGCTCTGAGCATTAATAAAGTATGACAATACTGTAAGAGATTTTTATCTTGTTCCTTTTAGTGGAATTGCAAAATTGCCACGACAGATGTCAAAGAGAGAAAGATGGTAGACCAGAGGAAAGCATGAGTCTGGGCTAGTTAGTGTTGCTCTGTGTGCTGGACACACTGCCAGTGATCATCAGCTCAGAAAACAGTGAAGGAAATGAGTCCTGATCACATGGTGTTTGTTTTGACCACAATTGATATTAAACATTAATAATATATTAATAATATACTTAACTTGTATAACACTCTTCAAACCAGAGGTTTACAAAGTGCTTAATGAACAGAATAAAAATAATGCTGATAGGTAGACACAGTAAAGATAAAACACCGCAACACTGTAATAAACATATTAAAGATATTAAAGAATTAAAAAGAGGCGAGAAGAATCTAAGATTCTAACATGACATTAGCTTATTATTAGCTTATTATTATTATTAGCATTAGTTTTGAGCCCATGCATGCTAAATGCCTGTCCCCTTTAAATTGGAGTTTAGCTTGAAGGATAATTAAGGCATTGTTCTGATGACTGCAGTCATTGTGAGGGGTAGTATGGTTTTATAGTGTATGAGCAATTTACTCTGGGGCTTTGCCATGTAATGCCCAAAATAAATTTAAAATCAAGTCTAAAATGAACTGGAAGCCAGTGAAATGCAGCTAAAACCAGTTTCAGTATGTGAGGATGTTGATTGACAAGTTTGAGTTTGGAACAAGCTCTAGTCAATTAAAAACTGAGATGAGCTGAAGAAAAGTGTGTTACATAGTCAATTTTTGCTTTCACATGTGCATGTGGTCAGTGGGCGGCTGTGGCTCAGCAGGCAGAGCAGGTCTTTCATCTAATACAGGTTGAAAGCAAGACACTGAACCCTGATTTTCCCCAAAGGTTAGGCCAGCGGCGTGCATGATAACTTTCTGCCATCGGTGTGTGACTGTGTGTGTGAATGGGTGAAGGAGAGGCAAATTGTCAAGAGCTTTGGATAAAAGTGCATGTAAAAAATGTGCGTGATATACTGTACTGTATTACATTTCACATAGCACATGTGATTGTGTCACTTGAAATGTACAAAAATATCCTTTTTACAGGACTACAGGCACAAATTAGCTGTTGTGGTAACTGGCACATTTATATTGATGTTGTTAAAATGGCAATGTTGATTATTGTACATTGTCTCCTATAACAAATAAACACAATATTTCTTGTCAGTTTGTAATGCTCAAGTGCATGTGGCAATATCATGTGAATTTATCACAGGTGAAATGCTGGCCCACATGTGATTAAATGTGTTTTACATACCCTAAGTGATTGTAAGCAATAATAATTTTATCATTATTTAATGTACATTTCACTTTAAAAATGTTTTCTTGATTCAAAGTTTTGTACATTTTAGGCTAGTTCTATTTATAACTTTGTTACGTTTAAAAGTGAATGCAATATACAGCCATGATAGAGGTATAATTGTGAAGCAATTTTAATATTCAGCCAAACTGTCATATTATCATAATCATGCAGCCAAATGTCACAGTTTTTGATTCAATTCCACTTTTAGTTTCAGATATTTATTCTTTTTTTATCAGGAAAATGCTGGAAACTAAAACTGTCACTGGAATTATTGGGAGTCAGGCAGATGTGGAAGAAAATGTAGGCATTGAAGCAGAAAAATTCTATGATACAGTTTATGAAAACATCGGATGACTTGACTCCAACAACATGACATTTCTTCAGTTTTAAGGCAGTGGAGCCTTGCTAAGAAACCCTGCATTTCTCAGCTTGTGTCCCATGAAGTGTGTCCTGTCGAAGTGTCAAGAGAGTAGACTGAGCTGTAGAGTGAAGTGTCAGCTAAATCATTTCAAGTTATGAAAGGACAAAAATCCCCCTGTGGACACTTTTATTCTGTTAGATCTCATCGATTTGTGATCCTCAGTGCTTTCAGACACTTATTGTTTGATAGTGTGGAGATTTACCTTTTCCTTAAATTACTACCCTGGCCACTTTCTCTCAGCTGGCCCTGTCTAATTCTCCTCATCATTTCCCAGAATGACTTTCAACTGTCTCCACAGAGAAAGTGCCTGAACCTGTTTGCATGCAGTTGTTAGCTTCAAGTGTAGCTGGAAAGACCAATAATGACAGCAACAGCAGAGGGAGAGTTTCTCAGGTTGAGATAAAGCTAGTGTTGTACCTTATACTCAGAACACATTTAGGGCGTTTTCAAACCCACATCATTGTGCCCAGGGAATCTGACTCTGGTTCCTTTTTGTGCTTGGTCTGATTTGTTTGGACAGATATGAACACAGCAGTCAGACCAAAACAACTGCACTGAGACCTGCGGTGTGGTCCCAGTCTGGTCACACACAAATTCTGGAGCAGTTAGTTTATGGTGGGACCGTGATCCAACCTTGATCTAACCGAACAAAGGTTACGATATTGTGACCCTTGATCTATAAGCACAGACAGAGCCCTCTGAATGTAGCCAGCCAGTGTAGCCAGCCAGTCTTGCTACTGCTCTCATCCCGGAACCACTTCAGCGGACGGCATAGGAGTCGCAGGGTCCATAGTTAGAGGGCTCCACCTATGCTTACTAGGACTAGGGTTACAATATTATAACCTTCATTCTATATCACACAGGCCCGATGATGGTTCGCCCTGCCACAACATGTCATCAGACTGCCCCACTGAGCCCAAGGTTTGTCGCCATGGCCCACCCAACCAAGCCCAGTTAACATGAACATAGCCTGGGTGCATTGCATTGCTTAACCTTGTAGGGGTCACATATCATATAACAGACACCCTGCACACCTGATTCCCCATGTCCAAGAGATAGAACCTTATGAACGGGCAAGGCATAGACCAAGTCCACAGTGGGGGGGTCCTTACCAGAGGCGCCAGATTCATTTCATAAGTGCGGGTGCCAAAAAGACTGTGTGTGTGCGCGCATGCGCGTTTTAAGACCTTTTCACGTGTTCAGCGTCCGTGGACAGCTGTGGACTTGCATGCACAAGTCACTGTGGACACAGACGCACTCCACATGTGCGCACTAGTAATCAGAGTTATAGTGTGATCATTTTCCAGAGTTGTGAATATTATAAACCGCTGTGCAGTGTTTTTCTGATAAATCTTTAAACGCAATAATCTGTTACTCCAACCGGACTTGCTGGATTATATTTCATCAGTACTGATGTTTCTGCTTTTCTGCAAACTCAGCTACTAACACATTTCAGACCTGCCTGAGTCACATTAATAGCTGTAGCCTATTCTGACGGACATTTCAGTAGATTATTTTATAGATGTGAAATACTAGAGAAGTAAAAGAAGCAAAATACATGGAAGGTGGTTTGTGATTGAGGAGAGCTCTGTGTGTGTGTACCTCTGCTAATCAAAGCCATGGAATTTGAGGCTTTTGTGCTCTCTACAGTTTTCATTATGTAACAATCTGTGTGCTGAAATGTGGAGAAAAGCCTGAAACACTGGAAACTGCCCCACTCACTGTAAACAGTAATTTTACTGCCTGTAATACATCCATGGCCTGTATGCTTCTTGTTATGTACAGCACCATATTTCTCCCCCTCCCCCTGTCACTCCACATTAAGTTCCACTCTGTTACATTAAAGTACCAGTTTTGAGGAGCAGAAATATGTGGGCTCGGCTCAAACCCTTCAGGGCTGAAGCAGTGGCAGCACTCGGGACCTACAAGATGGACCTAAAGCTTTGGCACCACGCTCACAGCTGCTGTGTTCACTGTTGACACACAAACGAGATGTGCACTCTTTACCGTAAGTGTTGCAATATAGGGGCATTTGTGGGGATACAGTGATTTGCGACTTAAAATGAATTAACTTTCAGTGCCAGTGGTCCTTACCTGCCTGCCTGTGGGTTTGGGAGATGCACTCACAATGCCAACTAGCTAGGCACTTCTTGGACAGGGCAGGAATTATACCATGGCCAAACGGCCAGTGTCGTGGATGCCCCAGAGTGTGGCCGTAATGCCCCTTCTAAAATTAAGGCAGCAAATAAACAGACTCAACATTTCCAAGCGTCTCCATCATCACGTTGGACATCAAAAGTAGCACAAGATTTCTCCCACTCCTGCTAATATATATAACGTCAACATAAACATTAACAGCTAACCCATTAGCTAACATTAGCTAACAGTTAACGTTATGTGATAAGCACAAGCAGCTAAACACTGTACAGTGTAAGTATTTATACACATTGTGTTTTAAAGTTTAACAGTCACACACTCTCCTGCCAGGATCTTGGAAGCGGTCAAAAATTATTTTCTCTGGCAGTTAGTATTAAGACTGCCTGTAACACCTGTCTGTGACAGTGGTGTTTGGCAGCTTGACATATTCCGTTTCTGCAGTACAGACATCAGAAGACACTTTGGACTCATTTTCACTTGTCATGAATGTATTTCCTCTGTGGAAGAAAAACACATTACACGAGCCTACAGAAACTCCTGCAGGTTAAAATGGACTAACGAAACACTTCTGCTTGCTGACTGACTCTAACACACTCACTATAAACAGACTTTAAGATACTCGCTAGCAACATTAAGGCTACAAATAACCGTTTTACATCGGTACTTTATCCATTCAAAAAGAATTTCTGATGTTGTGAACACATAATTGTCTAGCTGTTAGTGGAGTGTGTATGCAAATTAACCTATAGACCGACATGCGTAACTGGTCAAAAATATTCTCACGAGGATACTGATGCATAGTGTTAGCTAACTACAAACATACACAGAGTTTATAACTTGCTAACACAGATAACACAGCTCTATCCTAAGTTTCTCTTCAGTGTGTTCAATGTTTAACGTGTAAAAAAGTGTTTTAAGTCATTTTTATGACTGCTCCTATGATCTTAGACTCAAATAGTTGCATGGGTGTTGAAACTTGTTCAGATTAAGTTTAATCACCCTTAGCCCATTTATAGACATTATTTTAATCATTAAAATATAGCAATAACAATTAATATAATGAATTGTTCACATCTTTAAAAAATCAGACAGCATTTTGTGGAAAAGTCAAACATTCAGTGTACAGTTTTAATAAACTCAGTACTGGTTTTCAATACACTAATTGTTGATTGTATACTGTTTTGTCTTCATACAATCTAATTATCACTTATTGTTATTGCACCACTGATTTTGACTCTGGTGCCCTACATTTTGGCCACGATGCCACAATAAATTTGTATTTATCAAAGGCCAAAGTGGCCTTGCCCTAAAAATGACTTACGTCCAAGCCTGCTTGGAATAGGGCACACAAACAGCTGTTCAGTGCACTGAAAGGGGACTGTGCGTTCAAAATAACATGCCAACACACGTACCAGGCACAATAGATGCAATTTTGCCTCCCTGACATCCCCATGGGGTGGAAGACAAAATGCCTCTAGCTGAATACTTCTCAACCTATATGAACTCCTTATGTTCTTGGGAACAAAGGAGGGGTTCAATCTGAGACTAGCACTGCTGTGGTCACCATGAAACAGAAGGCAGCTGGGGTGAACCAACTGGGCATATAAATCACTCTTAGCTGAGGTCAGGTCTTGAATGACAATGCCTTCAGAGAGGGGTGCTCCAGAGGCTCACAGGAATCACTCATTAGGGCCTTGAGCACCAACAGAAGCTCCCAATAAGGGGTGAAGACACGCATTGCTGGGCACTGTCGCCTAACCCCCTGTAAGAAATGTTTCACAAGGGGGTGGGCGAAGACAGGTCTGTCACCAAAGCCCTCATGACAGGAGGAAAACGCTACTGCATACACTTTAGTGGCATGAGACAGCCCCTTTTCCACCAGATACTGTAGAAAGGAGAGAACCTCTCTCACTGCACATGACAGAGTGTCTAATCTTCTTTCCCTACACCAGTGTTGGAATTCCAACCACTTTGCTTTGTAGCAAGCAATGATGGATCCTGCTCTCATCGTCTAGATGGTCTGCACCACCTGTGCAGATAGTCCAGCCTGCATCAGCCTGCCCCTCTCAGGAGCCAAGCCTGGAGAGGTTGGCTCAATGTGGGCAGCATGCCTATTGAGCCCACCTCCTCGGACAGAGCCCCCCAAACTTGGGGAATGGACCAGGGCTGGGTCACCAATATCTGGGTCATCCCTGCATACCATGGTGCCGAACAGTGGTCCGAGGATATCAGGATGGGCGACAGCCCCTCTTGACTCATGCTCTCCAGCAGTGGAGGAATGAGACGAAGAGGAGGGAAGGTGTAAAGCAGCCTCCTTGGCAAACATGTCCACCCTCAGGGATGGTTCGTCTTGCGTCCTGCTCTCCTGAACCGGTTCCAAATCCGCTGCACCACCTCAGGGTACAGCGCCCACTCATCTGCCAGAGGGCCACCTCTCGACATGAGGTCAGTTCCCCTGTTTTCCGGACCCAGAATGTGAAGGGCTCTCAGAGACAGGAGGTGTTCTGAGGCCCACACCAACAGATTCTCCACCATCTTCAGCAGGGCTGTGGATCAGACTCCGCCTGTTGATGTAGGCAACCGTGGTGTGGTTTTCTGTTCTCACCAACACATCTCCCCTGAACCAGAGTCAGGAAGAGTTGGAGAACCAAGAGCACTGCCTTAAGTTCGAGGAGGTTGATGTGTCGGTTTTCCCTTGAAGGCCACACACCACCTATCACTTTCCCCAGTAACAGGTCCTGCCGGTACTACAGTGCCTCTGTTGAGGTGGTCTGGGAGGTGGCTGATGGGGTGGGGGCTGGCGATGCTCTGCCCTGCTTGCGCACTCTCCTCCTCACTGTGGTGTTGCAGTGATGCACCTTGTCTCCTCTCTGGCTAGAAGAAGGTACGAGCGGCAGATGGTGGCTGAGCTGCGCCTTCTCCTCTTCGAGCCTCTTGAAGCACTACGTAATAGAAGAAATTGACCCGAAAAGACTGTCTGGAGCTATGGGAGCTCCCAGGAGGTCCACTCTGTCCTCCTGAAGCAGAAGAGTGCCCGGCAGCGTCAGTGATGAGACTGGCAGGAATGAGCTTGGAGCAGTGACTCCATCCATGGAGAAGTCTCCGTAGCCAGTTCTGCTTTGCATGCTAGGATGCAGATGAGCGAAACCAACAACTGTTAGGAGCTAGCTGGAGAGTGAATCAAGGTCCAACCTTAACTAGCAAGGAAGTATGTTGTCTTGATTTTCTCTCCATCACCAAATGATGGTGATGCAGGATGAAAGTCACCAAAACAGTCCAAGCAATATTTAGTCAGTCTGTATAACTTCATGTTTACAGTTCTTGATTCATTCGTGAAAAGTCGTGTGAACATGAACCAGAGTAGAACTAAAATGCAACAATGTATCATTTTGTTTCCCCTCATGGTTTGGACTAAATGAACTGACCTACAGGTGTGAAAGCGCCCTCAGGCTACTCCTGGGGGACAAAGCAGTGTCTCTTCCTTTGTGATGGATGTCTTTTTTTCACATGGGCGTTTGAGTCTGATGGACTTGCACTTACTGTTGTGGTTGTACACAGATGGAAAGGTATTTGTGTAGGTATTTGTACTATTGTGTACAGGATACTTAAAGTAAGTGAAGTCCATTGAGAAGTTTAAAGCAAGGCTGTAAACTGAAGCTATTAGAGTGAAGTTCACAGTTCAGAGATAGTCGAGCTGATGCAAGCTGACCTAATGCCATGATGATAATGATAATGTGCTGACTACTGTTTTAAATATGTTTTGCACAGGTAACCCTTGTGAATAAATGTGTTGCACCAGTGTGGACCCAGAGCTTCATTCTGAACTTAAACACACTCAAGCTAACTGGCTAAGATTTAGCGTTAGCTAATCCCTATTGCTTTATTTAGCAATCAGGTATCACTTTGCTGTTAGTAACTGTTTGTTAGTAACTCATACACTTCCGGATTTTTGTCTCACAGTAACATTACGTTTTTGTTTTTGTTTTTTTATGTCCAGCAGTTTACTCTCAGTTCACATCCCTCAAGGTTATACAATCCACCAGATTGCTATAGCTTCCTAAAAATATGAAGCTTTTAAATGTTTGACTACTATTTGACACTTACTGTTGATAACCAGTGATATAACTGAACAATACTCAAGACCCACTCCATTTTAGAATATATTTACTCCTGAACAGCTACTACCCTGTCTACATGAAATATGTAATATTTAAAATTTGGAACATCTTGTGTTATACTTGTGTTATACAGCATCAGCTTGTTCAGTAGTTTCAGACAGAAGCAGGGCCGTGGCTGCTGGATATCAGTGTAATCCTTTACATACTCCTTTCGTAAAATAAAGTTTTATTCTATACAATTCCAGTGTGGTGTTTTTTTCCCCTTCATGTTATACACAACCTGTACTTAAGTGTTGAATGTGACATATAGAACTTATGAGTACAGTTTTGGGTAAACATGGTTGCAGAGAACCTGAACATAAAGTATTTCCAACAGTTTACTGAAAATGATCTAATGCTGTTTGTGTTACCAAGTGTCCACATCAACCAAAAACCAGGGACACATATTTATGTTAAAAAGACATGAAAAAGTGCATTTTGCATAATATGTGACCTTACAAGATAATAAAAACAGAAAAAATGACTGAGCATGAATTTTTCACTCATACACTAAGATAAGATGCACAGAACTGTGTTAAAAAAAAGGTATGTTTCTGTGAGCAAGATGCTCAGTCATAAAATAAATATATACACTGTATAAATAAACTCAGTATATACATACATGGAAAATAAAATCTAAAATAAAATAAATTTAGAAAAATTAATAATAAAGTGAATTTCAAAGTTTAAATGGGTTTGCAACACATGAATGAAAGTGCAGAGAACTGGTTATTATGTTATAAACTACAAGCAATAAATAAACTGTACAGATAAAGCTCGGTGTTACTATGTTATCCATTAAGGTTTCTGATTCACTTGATCTAAGCAACTGACCACATAACTCTTGTTTTTATTATTATCATCATTATTGTATTTTATTTTATTTTTTTGCAGTGTTTACAGTGGGTTACTTACCCTTACCCTTTACATATAGTTAATATTTTCATTATTATTTTTTTCTATTTATACATTTGTCTGTTTTTGTATTTTTTTAATACTTAGTTTTTGTATTACATTACATTGGTTATAGTTCATTTTCTCTTTGTGTGTGTAAAATAATAAAAAAGAAGAAAGATGATGAATTTGGATATTAATCAGGTCCCACAGTTTCCATTTTATGTCATAGAGTGAAATTTTATGAATGATGGAAGTTTTACTTTAATGTAAAAAATAAAAATCGGTTTACTTTTACATGATCTTCAGACTGCAGCATGCAGTCTTCCATGATAACAGGTAGATATGATAGAGTTGAAGATAGAAACTCCAAACTTTCAGTGTGTTATTACAACATGTTCTCACTTTGGCAGAATGGACGTGAGCGACATGACAAGCTGTAGATTAGACATGTAGCATGAAGCTCTGACTGTAGATTGCTTTTCTTCTTTTTTACTCCGAATGCCAAAATGAAATATGATTTTTAGAATAAATCGAGTTGGATGGAAGTTGGTTTGACCGTGTCCATTGGCCGGAGCTGAGTGTGGATCTCATGCTGTTCTTCTACATTACAGTGTCAGACTGGAGGGCTCCTGTCTGGAGCTAATCACATCCATGAGAAATAGCCACATAACAGCCTGATAGAGGAGGCAGTGGAGTGTGCGCACACACACGCACACACACACACACACACACACACACACACACAGCTTTCTGGTATAACTGATGCCCACAGTCATTCTGAGTGTGATATCCTGGACACAAGGTATCGCCTACAGCTCTCTCTCTCTCTCTCTCTCTCTCTCTCTCTCTCTCTCTCTCTCTCTCTCTCTGGGTACATTGGAGTAACAAGCTGCTGATGTAGCTGGCCAGGTGTATGTGTGTGTGTGTGTGTGTGTGTGTGTGAAACTAGTTTCATCCAGAAGAAATTGCCAATGTTTTTTCTGTCTGGTCCTTGTGCCACATTCATTACCTGTTCTGATGGAGCAACCGCATTCACACACACACACACACACACACACGCACGGACACACACACACACACACATGCATACACATACGCATGCATACATATACATGTACACGCACACACACACGGTTGTAAATGTGCAGATACATGCTAGGAACACCAACAAAATAACATTACATTCGGTGAAATAAGGTCAAACATACACATGTAAACACATATGGAAAACACACAAAAAATACACAAAGGTAAGACAAACATGCCCACACACATACAGAGAATGAACTGACCGACACATACACACGCACGTACTCACTCGAGCAGACATAAAATGACCTGCAGCAAGAGTCCATTTCTAGGTTCTTTCTGCCTCTCAGACCAATCGGTTTTCCTTTCACACTTAACACTGACTCTCTCTCTCTCTCTCTCTCTCTCTCTCTCTCTCTCTCTCTCTCTCTCTCTCTCTGGTCAGTGTTGTGTGAAATGAGGAAACATGACAGTTGAGTCTGATAAGGCCACTGTATCCTCACTGTAACACACACACACTCACCTGCGCAAACACACTTACACACACTCACATACAGTACAGTGTATACAGGTAACAGCGACCAGCTGAGTGACTTAAACTCAATATTCACTGCACTGTACAGTATATATTACAATTCTACACACAGTGCATGTATGGTACTGTGAACATACAACTACATCACACAAACTACTCTGGAAAAAAGCTTTGGAATTATTATTAAAAGTGAAGATTAATAATACAATTTAATTATTCTTTATTTCTTTAAATTGTAAATAAATTCATCCCTTTTAAGTCTATTTGTAAGAAACATTTTTACCTTTTGTTATACTATTTTAAACTATTATATTATTATTATATACAATACTATTAGTTTTTTTAAATAGTGTTTTTGAGCATCTATTAATAGAACTACGTCTCCTTCCTCTTCCTGTAAAATGTTGCTCATCCTGATGACTCATCCTGTTCTTGGGGGCATATACAACAATTTATCCAATGAAATGATTATCAAGATGCTACTGGATTGTAGAAGCTAGTAGAGCAATATTATAGTAGGAGGTGTATTTTTGGATGTGAGTTGGCATTTCCAAAAGAGTGTTTATACATTGTTTACTACTAATCCTATCAAACTGGACTGGATTGCATTCAACCTCCACTGTAACAAATTTAATTAACTATGTACATGTCACATTTAATTTTGTCACCTTCATATATTTCATACACTTTATTTCTTTGTCCATAGCGCAATCCATATATCCTTTGTACAGTCAATATTGCATTTCAAGCTTTATATCCCATTTCAAAACTATTACTGTTCAATTCTGTGAATAGATTTTAAAATTTCAATTTTTCATTTAATTTTACTACTGCTTTGTTTATTTCATTATTATTATTATTATTACCTTGCTCTTTATTATATCGTTTTTCTTCTATGTTGTGTTTGTCAGAGCAAATACCAAGACACATTTTTGTATGCTTGCATAAATGGCTAATAAAACAGATTCTGATTCTGACTGATTAATAAATTGATTATTTTAAAAAGGGCTTTAGTGATCAACATTCCTTACCTGAAATGTATATTCAAGGGCATACTTTTCAGATGTCCTCGTAACTTTTCAAAATTATAATTCAATTATATTTGAATGTGCCATTTTACTGTCCAGCTGTCATAATCTAGATGAAATGACATAATCTGCTCATCTAGGTCACCTTCACATTATAATATGCTCTCACAGCCTTAGGAGCAGCATAAAATTCTTGTTGGGTTCTTTTTGCCCTGGCTTTTGCCTCTAAGGTTACATACAGGCTGTCAAAACCCTCTGATTTGTCAAACTTGTTTGGGCCATATGCACCCTGAGAGGGAGCTCTGCACAAAATACCCACAGCTAAAAAAAATTACAGCAAATAAAAATAATAATAATTTAATGTATATTTTCATTTACAGGTGACAATGTGTCATTTTTACATTCTCTTAAAACTCTAGTGAGTATCATTGACTGATAAGGCAGGAAAAGACTGTCATCTTTTTATTAAGTGGCCAGTACCTGCAGAGAGCACTTCATTAGCAGTGTTGAGACACCCTCACGTGGGGGTTCCACCAGGCATGGCTGTGTTGCGTTCCAGCTGCAACGTGGTTTTGTTTTGTCCTCCGCACAGCTTCAAACGAAGTGCTCACTGCAGGTACTGGCCACTTAATAAAAAGATGACAGTCTTTTCCTGTATTATCAGTCTTTTCCTGCCTTATCAGTCAACAAAACTGGAGGAAAACACTCCACTTCTGAAATACCAGAGCATTTCAGAAGTAGAGTGCCTGATTTTGTTGACTTGCTCAGATTTTGTTGGTTTGGTCATTTTTCCTTGATTTTTTGTGCTTCTACCATGGATAAGTAGGCCATGTTGTTAAATGGTTTATTTTTTTGTCTGTTTTAATTGTGTTTATTGTTGATATATGATCGGGAGTCTGCACAGGGTGTTTTATTTTGAGAACTGACCGGATGCTCCATGCCATCAGCTCTGTGCAGCCTGATGCAGATTCTGTCAAAAATAGACAAGGTGCGTATTTTTTGCTGAGCAGAGCGCAGAATGCGACACAGCCGTGCCCGGTGGAGTCAAGCTGTCAGGTTGCTCCTGATGTATTCGGCATTACTTAGATGAACCCACCTCAAATGAAGGTGTATATGGTGTCGTCAGCATGCCAATCTGTTCATTCCATCATAAGTCATTTTCATCACTCACTTAGCTCCAGCGTTTGGCTCCAGGCACAGGTTTTTGCTAGCTTTAGCCCTGTAGCATGGTCACAGAGAATGATTTCTCCCTGAAAGTCTGATAAAACATGGCTGCAGGCCTGCTGCCACCACTCTCACAATCCAGCTGCCTCATGACCTGACACTCCTCTGACAGTTACTTAGCTGGAGCAACACGTATCAACTTGAGTGTGTACCCGCCAGGCAGAGAAATTAACTATTTCAGCCAAATGAGCACAGTAAGACTGGAAAGACAGTAGCAGAAATGCGTTATTGGCCAGTTAAAAATATGCAAAATCTGTTTTTCCTGATTTACTAAAGGTAAAAATGTTTTGTTTTTGTTTTACCACCTGGTTGTTCCTAGCTGTGGCCATCATTTTTAAAGCAGTTCTGATTTTATTTTACTGCTGGGATATGAGGACATGGTGACACCAGTAAGCACAGCTTTACAACCAGGGTCCAGAAGGGAGGTACCCCATGTTCATTTTTCGGATGATTCAATGCTAACATTCAGCGCCACTGCATGAAGAAGTCTGCCCTTATGTACTGCAGCAAAGTGGAATATCGTGTTGTGCGTCCGACTTACATGCTGAACATTACAAATGTTGTCACTGATATGTGGGTTTCATAAAGTGCGTGTCCATTCCACCTGTTTGCACATTTTCAATTTGTGCATTAAAAAGAGTGGAAATGACTGAAATTTAAAAAAAAATGAAATTGTTAAAGCTGTGTCTATCAGAGTCGCCACCCCGGGGGATCTCAGCAATGAGAGCAGTATTTATGATGCCTTAACCAATATGAATAATTATCAAAGCTACAAAATTAAAATGCATAAATTTACTCCATGTGCCAGCTGAGAGGAGAAGGTTTCATTGTTACTACATCAAATAACATGCTCACTCTAGTTGTAAACTTCAATGTATAAATCTTCCTCTACATTTTGAAACCTAATTGCAATTACATTTTAATGTATGATGAAACTATTCCAGGAAACTGAAGCATTTAGAATTTGTCTGACAGATGGAGAAAGGGAAGGACAGGAGATACACAGAGAGATGTATATAGTTAAAGGGGACAAATGGAACATAGATTTGTCCAAACAGTGTTGATCAGTGATTGAAGTGTCTGTTCTGATGACTCTCTGCTGATTGGACCTGGAGAGCTTCATCCTGCATACATTATATGCTGGGAAACAAACAGCTCTCTGTGTGTGTATATAGGCAGCTATCATCCAGTGCTGCTATGTAAGTGTGTATATGTGCATGACTGACGGACACATATGGTATAATTGTGCACAACATCTGCATGACAGAGTGTGGTTGCATATTCAGTACCTGGGTGTAAATCAATACACAGCCAGCCACTGATTTTGTACATATTCCTGTGAAGAACAAATTAATATAAATTGGTGGGAAAACCCTTAAAAATCTAGTCATAAAAATGTGTGTGTGTGTGTGCGCGCGCGTGTGTGTGTGTGTGTCGAGGCCTTTCTCCACCTTGCCTCTCTTGTTAGTAAAACAGATTGGAGGCAGTGATTCAAAGTGAAGCAGTTCCTAATGACAATTGGGGCCAAATCCACAAAGAATGGATTGTGCCTGCTAATAGCACCGTGAATTGCACAGCATTTGCACCTGCAATCTGCCCCTTTCTAAGGTCCTATTCACAATAGATTTTGCACTAATGAAAACACGCCGGTGCAAACACGCCCACAAAGTTTTGCAGCTGAGTGCAATTTGACGTGTTTTGCATCTGTTTGAGTGAGCGGAGAAGTTTCCAGTGTTTCCAGCTTTTCTCCACATTTCAGCACACAGACTGGTCCATAATGGAAACTGCAGAGAGCACAAAAGCCTCAAATTGCGCCTTTAATTAGCAGAGATGCGCACACATAGAGCTCTCTACAATCACAAACCAACTTTCATGTATTTAGCTTCTTTTACTTCTCTAGTATTTCACATCTATAACATAATCTACTGAAATGTCCATCATATAGGCTACAGGCTATAAGCCATTAATGTGACTCAGGATTGGTCTAAAACGTGTTAGATTAATGTCTGAATCTTACAATATTATCGTTCACTGGTCACTGAGTGTATCAGAAACATTAGTACTGATGTTCTGTTTGTTGTCCACAGCTGGCTGTGTGTCACACATCAGCTGAAACAATAAGTGTGTCTCCAAACTGAGAAAGAAGCTGTGTGCATTTATACACAGAGCACAGCAGCTGTAACTTCATTAACACCGGATCGGTCAGGATCTGACGGTAATTAATGTTCTGTGTTCTGCTACACATCTCAACAGGTCAGCTGTTATACACAGATTCAGGTTTATAAGGTGGAATTGTTTGTAATAAAGCAGCCCTTATGGATGAATCCTGAGCTCCATCAGAGCTCAGGATTCAGAGCTGTCAGGACATTTTTATTTCTAAGTAGCTGAAAGTCCGAGATAAGCCTACCACCCCATACCTACTTGAACCCCCCACCCCCCATGTCTGACTGAAGATTTCGCACGTGATATCATTCAGTATCAATTCAATATAATTCAAGCCTCACAAGCTTGAAGATTTGAAAAGAGAGACAGAGAGAGAGTGAGTGAGGAGTGAGTGTGCGCGCTGAAGATGCTAATAACTCCACTTTAACTGCATGTGACAATTAGTGCTAGTCTTTGTGAATTAGACTGTTTTTGCAATGAGGCTTATTTGCATAGAAAGGGGCCAATTTTGTGCCGAATGTATGAATATTACCTAATTTACATACATGCAAAAGGCACAGGCGCTCATGATGTTATTGGCTTGGCAGCACAGTTTGTGATGTATTTCACTCTTTGTGAATTACACGCTATTTTTTGTCTTGTGCACAGGTTTAGTGGTTGCAAAAGCTGCGCAATCCTTTTGTGAGTTTTTAGTTTTTCTTTTCTCTCCTCCCTGGTTTGCATTATTTATCTCTGCTTCCTCTCCCCTCTCTAACACCTGTTAGTGCACACGCGCGCACACACACAGATGTCTAATATGTACACACACATGAAGCACCATAAACACACACACACACACACACACAAGCGGAAGTGGGAGCTTCAGTAGATGTTTAAGTCATGTTTCATGTACGTCATGATTTATTTGTTAAATATGTTTGCATTGCACTTTGTCGCATTTTGCTTTTATCAATACACCAACTTTACATTCATAAGTATAGTTAACTCTTTTGGACAACTTTTCAGTTTCCATAGGAAGTAAAGGTGATGATTGAGACTAAAATTGCTGAAAAGTCAACAAAAGTCAAACTTTTTCTTATGTTGTCTCCCCACCTGAGTCATCCCTCCCCAGCTTAGCTGTACATGTATCCTGACTGCTGACTCATCTTGCTCTTGGCTTCTTTCAAAGTTTCCACACTGAATCCCACTTAACAGCTGTTGACTGCATCAACACAATCCTACTTTGCTGTAAAATAAGCATCAGCAAAAGAAGACAAGACTGTCTTCTCCCCCAGGGCACCTTGGAAAATATGTGTGAGTTAGAGGGTGACTGATATGTCAGTTTTCCAGTATCTGAAAACATGGGTGCTGGTCAGAAAAAAATGTTTGAGCGCTGAAGACGCAATGTCACCTAGGGTACAGGGGTATACCCCCATACATTTCTTCTTTTTAAAATGGTGCAATTTGGTGCATTCTGGCCATGATTTTTATCCATGGCAAAGGCACCAATTTATGCATGAAAAGTATAAAATAAAATATTTTGCCTGCAAAAACTATGCTACTAGTAATGAAGGAGTCCTATTTCACCTTACTGAACAAAAAGCTGGTACTTATTTTAACTATCCAACCATATTTTAGAATAGAAATAACACAAATATCTGTACTTATTATCTTATATATATATCAACTATAAAGGCAACCAGAATCTACATCAGTTAGTAAAAGAGAAAAAGTTAAAATTGTTGTCACTTTCATATTAACATATGTGACTGCACACTGACAATAACTACTCTTATTGATACTCCTTATCAGTTCAGTTTTTATCTATACTCTTATTGGTTCTTTTTTATTACTAAATAATTGCTTTTTAAAAAAATAATAAATTCAGAACAGAATTAGAATTAGTTTAGAAGTTTAGAAATAATGAAGAACACAAACATGAGTTAGTGTCATTCCTCATGTCCTCTGTCCTCCTCCCTTTGCTGCTGATGTGATTCAGCTGCTGGTAGAGCGGAGGGGCTGATGAAGTTTACAAGAACTTGCCAAATTTTAAGATATGTGGCAAACTTAGATAAACAGTTAGACTACATACAGACAGCTTTTGTTTTAGCTTGTTCATAACTATTTGTGTGTGCTGTGCTTGTGTAAAACATAGCAGCGGTGGATGACAGATTTTTACTCGCAAAGGTTTTATTGCACTTACAGCGTAGTTGTCGTCAACTCAAGTGATCTTCCCTTCACCTGTGCTCTGCTGTTTGCTGACTTTGCTCCGTGTGTGTGTGTGTGTGGAGGAGCTCAGCCCTGACACAGAGAGCAGAGGAGAGACTGCAGCGTGATAATGAATTACATCAAAAAGTTTAAAAAGAACTGATGAAAGAACTGGTAACATCAGAGCTTATCAATGCTACAGTCTTTAATAATTTAGCCCCAGGCCTGTTTAACCGGATGGGTGCCAGGTTCCGGGGCCAGTCCCTACAGAGAAATAAGTGGACATAAAATAAAATTGCCAAACATTTATTTGGACAACATTTATTATTTTGGAGGAAATAGCAGATTAAGCGTTGATGTCTGGAACAATGAGCATTTCTTATAATGTTATGATTTTGTAAAATAAGTTATTTGAACCATCAAAATCAAAAGAAGAAAAGGTCCTGTGAATTTAATGTCAGTATGCAATTGAACTTTTACCTCCAAGCTTTCATTGGACTTTTCTTTGGACTAAATTAGGCTGGATGAACGAAGAACAATACAATGTCTAGGGGTGATGATTTGATGGTTGGTCTGTCCAAGACATTGGTCAAGAGCAAGATACCTCAAAAACAACTGTCCAGAATGCAATGGAATTTCCCCAGTTTGGAATGTCCAATTCTTACCTGCATGCCAGAAGTTTCACCAGAAGAGGGTAATGCAAGGGAGGGTCAGGCTATCCACTTCCTTCAGACCCTACTTTGCAGGTGCCCCAACCAATCACTGAGAGTCACTAGTGCAATGATGGAGACGAGATCCCTCACTGGCTTCCCACTCGTGAACAAGGCCAGTTGTGGACATACAATATCTCAAAATCCCATGAACAGACTGGAATTTGCTGAGTATATTCATTCTCCCAAGGGAATACATCCTTTAGATTTGAATGACCTTTTTATTTAGTGTCATCCTCAGATCAAATACTACATTTTTAAACCTCCACTCCTGAAAAGATTCACAGTACAGCAAAATCACCAGAATGTATCGTACTGGGATGCATTGAACATTTTAGTCCCTGTAAGGATGGCTAGTGAAGCTTTCAACATTTTCAAAAATCTACATAAATGTTATGGTGTCCTATAGTCTGGTAGATTAGGGCATGTGCCAGGAGATCAACAGCAGAGATTTTAATTTGTGCCACTAAATGATTGTCCTGACACGTTTTTTCATTTAATTATGACAGTAAATGCATACATAAAAAGGAGATACACTGTATTTTATTTTGTTTCTTTGTTGGATTAATTTTTATATAGGCATTTTAAATATTCCATAGAAAGACTGTTGACTGTTGTCATTAGACCTAATCTAGGGTTTTGATGAATGGTCCAGTATGGTTCCAATGGTTCCTGTCTGGCTTTAGGGTTCCTCCAGGCCAGGGAAACAGAACACACTCGCTAAGGACAAACGGGAACATCCTCACTTTAAAATTAAAAACACGGGGCTGCTCTCAGTTGTGGGCATGTTAGGTGGACAGTAGGTTGTGTTTGCAAATTTTCTAAACTGATGACATTGCAAAATGCAACTACTAATCTTAGTAAGAATAAAAGCACGATGATTGGATGTACATTTGGTGAGGATAATGTGTGTTCAATAAACAGCAGACCCTTAAACAAAAGTAGGTAGGACAGAGAAAGAGAGCTAGGGAATTTTTCCACTCCTGTGAAACTTTTAAAAGAAAAGTGAAACTTCTCTAGCAGCTTTTAAAAGTGGAGCTAGTGAAACAAGTGAAACTAATGTTTTCACCACAGGACAACAACAAAGACAATAAACTGACACTGTTGACATTTTGTGTAGCTTCCAAACTTACTGCAAGTATCTGCTGTTCTGATGCAGGTAGAGGACAGTGAGAACAGGGAGGAGAAAAGAGGACAACAAAGGAAGGGAAGTGAGAGGTAGATGGAGACATAGAAGTGAGGAAAAAGAGATGCATTCAGAAGTGAATTGTCTCCTGGTGTCTTGGTGCAGCAGCACAGAGGTACGGCTTCTCCATTCAGTTGCTGCTGGAGCTGATATATGGTCCTGCCAGCTGTCTCACTGTAAGTTCGAGCCATGGTGGATGTTATTATATGTTATATGTTCTGCTTTATTATACTGTGTCATACTGCTGCTGTCTTCATTTTTGTGGCAGCAGAATGATAATGCTCAGGAAGAGTTTGATTAAAATCTGAATTTTATTTATTGATTCAATGGACCATACTGCGTAGTCACAAAGTGAAGCAGCTTGAACAAAAGTACTACTCGTCCATGTGATTTTCCTTTTTCTTCTTCTTTACATTAAAAAACAGCTAAATATGAGCATCATATTGCTATGTCCACCTGTCAAAACTTTTGGCATATTTTCTGTTGCATAATACCCATGAACCCTTGCAGTTTTATTCTGCACTTGGTTTGCATTTTGTTCTAATTGCTGCCAAGCTGTGACTGACTTCTCCTGATTGCTAATATCGGTGCCACCTGGGTTCAAATGACATTGTTTTGGCCACACCAGATGGGGCAAATTAAAAGAGGAAGCACTCAGAGGTTCAAACATCCCGGGGCACAAAGAATTGCAAATTAGCTTTGGCTATGAATATCATGATATGTACGGTGTGTCCTATGTATCTTTTTTCCCCATAAAAATAACATGAACAACAAACTGCTTAGGATATATTGCGTAAAATATGTTCCTTAAAAATACTGGGAACATTTTTAAACATTTTTAAACAAAGTAAAAAGTGAAAAAGGCATTCCCCAAATGGACATGGGATAAATCCACTTATCCAAGGACCTTATTTTGGGAAGTTACCTTGTGGTACTTTTTTGACTGAAGCTTGAAAATATTCAAGAAATTATCTTTGCAAATGTTTTATGACATTATGTATGTTGGTCAGAAACACGAAATGTAAATATAACTGTGTTTGTTTATGAGAAAACTATGAAAAGTACTTTTATTTCACCCATACAGTAAAATTCAAACTAGCTATCTGATTGGCACAATTTTCAACCCTAACCCTATAAAAATCCTGTAATAAAACTATTTGCTTGACTGATGTGGCATTTGCAGTGTAAAATGTAGTTGTTGTTTTGTTGTTGTTGTTGTTTTGTTTTGTTTTTGACAATACGGGACAGTTTTTTCACAATACTGCACATGTTCATCTTGCCTGCACTTTTATTCCTTCTATTTTTTTCACCTTTTCCTCTTCAAAAAAAGAGTTGCTCACATGTAAATATCACTATCGTTCCAGGTGTCATCTTAATTAACAATACTAATCCTTACAGTAAAATAGCTAATTTAATAATGGTTGTGCTTCCTTCCCACTCTATGTCCTCTACACACTCTTCTTTTATTTCCTCTCTGCTCAGCAAATCTATAGTTTACTCCTTCACCTAGAGGATAATTATGGGCTTTAAAACAGCAGTCTGTGCTATTAATAATAAATGGAGGTTAATTTACCTCAGTTGACCAAGAATAGGGAAGCACCACTCACACTGGCAGCTTCAGCAACATTGAGCTTTGTGAGATGCCACCATCTCTGTCTTTCTGGTAGAAACTCTTTTCTAAAAAGATCTGTGGTGCTAAGTGATCATTACAGTGCTGTTTCCACACTTCACATATCTGTTGTGCTCTCTCACTCTATTTTTTTTTTTCATTTTTGCAGCAATGTTAACTACCCGTTTCACTTTTTTCCTTATATTTTAAAATAACAAAATAAAAAAACCTACAGTATAGCAGACATCTAAGGCCTCAATATTAAAATGTGAATACACACAAATCTCTCCTTGAAAAAAAGCATATGCTTGATTAACAGTAGCACAAGACAACAACAATGCATTTATATCAGTATTTATTCTTGCTTTCTGATGCAGAAAGCATCTATAGATTCCACCACCAGTCTAAATTCCACCTAACTGATGAACATGAATTGTACTACAATTATAACTACAATGTTTTCCATGAGGTCAAGAATATCCAGACCACAGTCAGACCACACTCAAAAATATGTTTTTCTTCTTGTTCTTACAATTGGATGTTTGAGCTTCACTGTGAATGATGAATGATGTATGTGCAGTGTTTGACACTGGAAAGCTGTTTTCATATTCATCTGCTGAAAGTGGAAAGTTTCTCGGTTCTCATTGAAAATCAGATTTTAGGGGTGGGCCTATGAGCAGGATTTGTGACATCACAACTAGTTTGGAGCCAATTGTGGTCCAGTATGCAACTTATGTACACTGAGAATGGCCTTTACAGTGAGGTAGGAGACATCTTGGCAAATCCATTTTTTGGCATATCCAGATTGTGTCCGGATTGATTTTAAGAAGTCTAGACACATGTTCCATGGATCCAATTTTTGCAAATTGGATCCATGCCACATTTGGAGGTGGTTTGAAAGGTGATTCCAATCGGATTTCTACAGATGTATCTCAGTCCGGATGCTCTGGCCACTCAATTCAGATTCCAAAGTGTCTTTTGCATCACTCACAATGCAACACACAATGACAACATCAAATCCAGAGTGACGGAAGTGCATCAGAGCAGCTGAGCAGAATCCATACTGATACTAGCAGAGCGGTATACAGGACAACACAGAGAACAACAATCCGTGGACAAACGCTGAAATAAATTGTCTGCTGGCACTTTGGGGTGAGGCTTGTATCTCTATTTTTCATGCGTTGGAAAGCCACATCACCAGCGTACATAGTTACTGACACTTATGTCGTTACCACACCAACCCATGCAGATAGGTTGGTGATGTCTGGTCACACAAATCCAATCCGATCACTTGCAAATAATAGCGCAGACAGTTTCTCTTAAAGGTGCAGTGTGTAGAATTTAGGGGCATCTAGAGGAATGGACTTGGCAGAAATGGAATATAACATTCATAAATATGTTTTAATTGAGTGGTTATCATTTGGTTGCAATCTGCAACATCACCACTAGATGCCACTAAATCCTACATACTGGTCCTTTAAAGATCTGATTTGAGAAATAAATCTGATTTGCCTGAGTCTGAACAGCCCCTGTGCCCAGCAGTTAAACTTTTGAAATAAAATATATTTGCATATTCATAAATTCTGGGATGTTTGATGAGGGAGAAGAAGTAGATGTTTTAAAAATTTTAACGAGGCACCCTTTTTTGTAGAAAAACCCTTATTGTTCCAAGCAGGGTATTTTTATGTCTTAACGCATGTCTGGAGGGGATCTTTAAGTATTTTCATATGAACTTTATCTAGCTTTTTAAAACTCATATTTAGTCTATTCCAGTAAATGATTAAAGCAATCATTAGACCGAATGTTTGAAGGATGTATCAGAGTGCTGATACAAGAGTGCTGACCATCCATCCATCCATCCATACTATGGATAAATACATGTGGAGAACTTTGAGGGGCTTTGCATTGTCAAAGTTCAGTGTAAATTCAGTTCCTTGCTAATGGACCATATAACATCTTGTTGCTATATTTACTTCTGTATTTTAACTATTTTCCACTCACCTCTTTCTCTGTCACTCACTCAAGCACTCATCAGCAGCTCCACTCTTTCATCTGTCTCTCAAATCAATAGGCCACGTTGGGGACAACACTGGAGGAGAAAATTGAGTGTGAGTCCAGATTCTCATTTCCCAAAGCTCTGTTCTTTCTTGTACTCATAATGGCTTTCTATTAGTGTTTCTACCATGTTGCTGTGTGTGTGTGTGTGTGTGTGCGTGTGCGTGCATGCATGTGTGTGTGACAGAGATACAGAGATGCTGTAAAGTGCTTCATCAATAGTATAGCCTATGTTAAAAAGCCATGCCACACGGAAGTGTTCCAACAGGTGCGGAAACCATCAAAACAGGTTACGTTCAAAGTCTGAGAAAATGCCAGAAATATAATTTACACACAAAACTTCCTCCTTCTCTCTATTTCAATCTCTTTCACTCCTCCATACCTTTTTCTATCTGTCCAAATCTCTCTCTCCTTCCTTATACTTTCTTTAGATTATTCTTACCCTCCCTTACTCCCTTTCTTATCATTTTCTCATATTTTCTTCTGTTCCACTTTTGTCGACATCAGTTCTTCCCCCTCTTTTCATCAGTCTACTCCTACCTTTCTTTGTTTCTCTTCTTCTCTGATTTTCTTTCTTTCTCTCTCCCTTTCTGTATCCCTTCTTTCCCCATCTTTTTCCTCTCTACCATCATCTTCTCTCTTTCTGCTCCTCTGTCTCCATCTCATTTCTCCCTACCAGTTTCTTTCCTTCCTCCTTTCCTGTCTCCCTTTCTCTCCCGATTTCAGACTTTGCATCTCTTCCTCGGGTCCTTTGTATCAACCCTGTCTTTCTCAATCTTCTTCTCTGCTTCTCTCACCTTCTTATCTTTCCTCCTACCCTCCTCATTCTCTTCCTCCACTCCATTGTTCTCTTCCTGTTAATCTGTATAGAACAGATCCATCAGTCCTTCAGTGTGGTGTCCTAATTAGAGGGAACAGTGATTGTCAGTCTGGCTTTGTGCCTACTGTGTGTGTGTGTGTGTGTGTGTGTGTGTGTGTGTGTGTTTATTTCTGATGGATTATATTACTCTCATTGTTATTCATTAAAATGAGAGTTGGAGACAGAAAGAGAAGACAGCAAATAATACTGCATATGTCTATATAGAGATGAATTTACACTTATACATTCTATATGAGGTCATCATTCTGAAACATCTCAATACTAAAATCCTGAATCATCTTGTACTTTTTAAATCGATCCCCTGCTGTGAGGATGACAACCATCAGCTGTTAGACATTTGAGGAGGACGCTTTTGTATCTTTCAAGTGAGGTTAAATTACATTCAGTATGTAATTTGGATCCCACATCACAGGTTTATACAGTATATCTGAGTTGTAAGCAGTTAATCCATTCAGAGATGTTTCATTTGAACAGTTAGAGGGTCATTTGAGAGTTAGAGGCCTGGAGAAAAAAAAAACCTCCAGTGTTTCACAAGCAGAAAGTAGATTCTCCAACCTTAGTGTGAAGCCTTCTAGAGGCAACTTCTGACAAAAAGTTCATCATCTCGATCCCAGACCTGGCGGGAAAATTACTTCTACTGAGATGCCCTTAAGCAAGAGGGAAAAAAATGGTTGGATAAAAGTTAAAAAAACAAAACATTGAAAAATATACTAACAGTGGTGACAAACACAAATAGTTAAGAGACAAACATCAATATACACTGTGTGATATTGTTGCCTTAAAGTACATTTTTGCTGCTCCTCAGGAGAAGTCCTGACCATTTTATAGAATGTACCACCTCTGCTGCTATTCCTGAAAAATATACAAACCTGATGTTATGGTTGGTGAACAAGACATATATGTCAGTGAAGTAATTATTGTGGCCTGCTGCTGGTCAGGGTGCATTTCAGTTTAAACTGTTCAAACACCCAGAGGAAACAAAAAGTCTTGGTTTGGACACACGCACACATGAACATGTATACAATATATCTTTCACAGTGTAAAGGCCACTAAGGAGTCATGCTGTTCACTGTATTTCACTGTATGTGTGTGTGTGTGTGTGGGTGTGCGTGCAGATGGCACTTTTATGACAAGTCATAAAACAAAGACAGCAGCCATCGCCCCAGGAGAGGTCATTTGGCTGGACATGGCTACCAGTCACACACCCTCACACACTCACAAACACACCCAGCGGGAGTCAACCTTAGTGGTGGCCCTTAGATCGAACAAAGGGGCAGAAGATACAGAGAGAAAAAGAGAACAAGACTAAGAGAGAGAAAATATTGAGATTACCAAGAGAGGAAAGCAACAAATATCACTAATTTCTCTTTCTTTTTTAAAGATCTTTTATGTCATATTTTTTCCCTGATTTAGTTAATGTAGTGTCAAAAAAAATATGTTTTCCGAAAAGATTAAAGCGGCTGCAAAATAAAGCTGTTTTGTAATGGGCTTTTGAATGCTGATACAACAGATTCTCAGAGGTTGCTATTCAAATAATGGCTGGCACAAAGAAATGAAAGACCCATTGAGGTGGGGTAGAAATAACTGTACTATAAATGCCTTTACCCTGTACTAATTCCAATCTCTTCTACTTTGATGTTCTCTCAATCAGTGTGAAGCCATTTTCAAAGAAATGTATTTGCCACTGGGGGGCTTTTATTGTGAAACATCTGTGCAGGAAGTGTTGAGTTTCATCAATGGTGGCTTAACACTGAACACAAAAACATCAAAGTAGAACTGACTGAGTGAGAAACAAATTTCTGCTAAAGAGAGAAACTCAGAGCAGCAGAGTGGGGAGTATGACATGACACAACTGAGTTACTCAACATATCCTCATAATTAAAAGACCACATAGCTCGATTGTACCATGCACTCCAGAACGATCCATGAGAGGGTTTTCTAATATGTTGTGTCTATGCCGCCTCTATCTGTGCTTTCTAAAACCGTTACAAACCAAGAAATAATGATGTTTTATGGTTTGACAACACTGTGACTGTGGTTAAGGTCTGGTTAGGTTTAGGCACAAAAAAGAAGATCATGGTTTGGGTTAAAATTATCAACTTGAAACATGGTGTGGGTTACTACTTTGTCAAAGTTAGGCAACCTCCATTGTTATGGCAACAGTAAACACATCATATATACTACAATCATAATTACATTTTTTTTAAAACTGTCCCGACTCACGGTTGGCAACGTGTCACTTGCAGTTGGAGCGGTCTACTTTTTGCCATCTATCTATCTAGCCATTCACCCAACCCGCCACCTCCTAATATGGAAATGTATCAACTTATGTGACGTTATCTGAACTGCGACACTTCTCCAGGTCATAATTACTACAGCTGCTAGATGGTGTCTGTCACTCAAACGTAACTATAGTTCCATTTTTGCCCGCTGAATTTTCAACCTATACTGTCGTTTTTATTTTAGATTAGGGCTGTGGAAATACACACTGAATTTAAGGTCTAGTTCTCTCATCAGGTAAAATAAATGCAGCAGTTTGGAAATGTATGGTATATCTGGTTAGGGAGTTGCTGATTATGATTTCCCTGTGAGAGTTATGGTGAGTAACTTCAATTGATAGGTGTTGTTAGGCTGATTTTCACCCTGCTAGAAACTGGATGCTGCCATCTCTCCTTTTCAGCTGCCAAGTCGGGTGAGAACAAACCTCCTACAGTCAATTTATTTTACACTCATTGCTGTTAAATGTGTTTACAGTGCATTTCATTAGTTAACTGTGGCCCACGGCTGTTTGCAGCATATGTGGGATTTTACAGTTCCAAACCTATCTTATTTACATACAGTATCTTTAGAATTACCAGTGGCAATCCGTTGATTACTATTAAGCCAAGCGCTCCACTTGTAGTCTAGTGTGTGTATATGTGTGTGTGTGTGTGTGTGTCTATACATATTTAACCATGCTTGCTTTTTTCCATTTGCCTGTGTAAAAGCGTATTTGCGTATGCTCTTGTGTGTGTGTGTGTGTTTTTTACTGTACGTACATGTAGTGTGGACGTATTCCCTGAGAGTTATTAGATGGATCTGAAAGGTGTGAAGAAATTCACTGGAGTTTTAAAGCTAATCTGATCCTGTGGTCCCATGGGGTTATTGAATAAGGAGAACTAGTTCAGATGGTCACTGCTGCCTGACACTGATTTGAATGTGCTGGTATCGAATGTATTACACCACATGCAAGTAATTGAATCCTGAATGTGTTTGGTTCATCTTCTCCTTGGAAAATATGGGGATTTTTCTGTAAGGATGACATTGTCAGTCAGTCGGTTCACCACTTTGGTCCAGAGTAAAATATCTCAACAACTACTCAATGGATTGCCATACAGATGTTCAGGAGGTTTAATTCTGAATTTGTCCAATACATGGTTTATGACCAGATAGCTTCAAAACTAGTGATATTGCCATCAGCCTTAGCTGTATTTTGTACCGGTATTTAGTGCTGATTAGCAAGCATGCTAACATGCTAAGCATTATACCTGCTAAACATTAGCATGTTAGTCATCTAAGTCATATCTAGAAATGCATTTCCCATCTTATCCAAAAGGCTTCTTCAGTTCAGAACTGGGCTATTACCAGACAGTTCAGGTCTCACTGAACAATGCTTTTGTGTTGCATTATGCAATTCTGAAGGCTGACTCATTCTATGGACTTAAAGTCCAGATGTATGATGGTCTCTGCTGCATTGATTTTGACTATTTTTAGAAAAATCGGTCTCAAGGCTTCCAAGTACAATACTAAATTGCATTTTGCAAAATGAAGTGACAAGTAAATACATTTGTGTGGAGTGGGTCAATAGTGCCCTCCTAGCAGGTCAGTCTGGCCATGGCAGTGTAATATTATAGACAATATACCTGTGATCCAAGCAATAATCTACTGTGGATGACAAAAATCTTCAGTGTTCTCCTAGAATGTATTTTTTCTTTTCAGGTGGAAAAGCCCTGTACCAGTGGCTTCATGCCTTTTTGAGGCAAGCCATTCTTTCTACAGTGCATGCTTTACCACTTTAAAAGGTGGAAAAAGAACACACATTTAATACAGAAGATGCAGCTTTGTTCAAAACAAGTGCATGTACAAGGCTCCCTACACTTAGAACATCTGATTAAAATTTGTCTGATTAAAATTCAACGCCTACTGAGTGATGAATGTTTTTATCATTATTATTATACTGTTTATTATCAATATTAGAATCTGGTGATGATGGTGATCATTATCATTGTGGTTAATATTTTTTATCAGGTAATTGCATGAACTTGACTTACTTAGGCATTTATTTTTATTTCTACAGTACTACAAGCAATACGCAGGCATCTTCATGTTGAGGCCTTACTTACAACTAAGAATGACACAGAACCTCCTCGCTCAGCAACCTAAACCAGTTTATTTGTTTGTTTATTTATGTACTTATTTAGCGGCTGGGTTGCATTCTTATTAGTCTATCTTTTGTTATATATTATTCTTCTCTTCATGATGCCCCCTAAAAACATTTTTTTTCATTTTCTTTTTTTTTTACTTCCCCTTTTCTCTCTATATATACTTACACACACAACACCTTCCACTCCCACACACACACCCTTGTGTGGAGATCTTAGATCATACAACCACAGATGCATAATTGTATAAAATTAAAAACTAACAAATTAAACATACTGTAAACATCATAAAATGTTACAAAGTAAAATGTCACCCCCATATCATAAACTGACATTAAAAAGTAGTACTGATACATTTTTCATATCATACAAATGATTTGTAGAGGAAATGAACATGTTGTTGTCCTGTGAGTAGAAATCCTAAACAGACAGAAATGACAGTACATTTACCTGGCAGGGACGTGTCAGTGAAAAAAGATCTGCACTCATTTGGCTTCGCTGAGAGATCACCTACTCGGAGGACCAGAGGCTCCTCCCAGTGGTCAGTGAGGACAACAAACCTTGAGTGCAGAAGGGTATGGCCACATAACAAATGCTGAGGAAAGCCTAGGGCTGAAACACCTCCATTTTTTTGCTCATTAAAGAAGTGCTATACACTTATCTCTGTCTTATAAGTGCTGACGATTCCATTTGTTATTTTTATGGCCACATAATACCCTGTAAGTCAAAAGTTTATTTTTGAATTGATAGTAATCCAGTAAACTGGTTAAAAGTGGTGTAATGTGTGGTTTGTGTCATGTTTTTCTTAGTTATGGTTTCTTATGGTCAAGGTAGTGTTTTATAGAGAAAAATAAGACTGTCATTTCACATGATGTTCAGAAGGGGATGAAATGTAATGGCAGTATTTCTCAGGATTTCACACCAGACTATTGCTGAAACCAAAATTTTCCCCTGACTGAGTGTGTCATCTTTTTTGTTTTTTGTATTTTAAAAAAATAGTTAAATTTGTGTGTCTGTGTGTGTGTGTGTGTGTGTGTAATGATGCACAGCTGACAGTCTGAACAGTAATACTGAGACAAGTAACACTCATAAAGCTTTTACCAGCAAAGATAGAAAGAGATAAAAAAGAAAAGAAACAGATGGAGGGATGAAGAGAGATCAGAGCAAGCGATAGACAAAGATCAAAGAAAGAAAGATAGAGCAGGCGTGAAAGAGAGAGAAGGGAGTGGGTGAAAAACATGAAAGGGAGAACAAATAGATTAAGAGAAATAATTAAGAAAAATGACGGAAAAGGTTTGGAGAACATGATGAAAAAGAGAGTGAGAGAGCGTGAGACAGAGAGAGAGAGTGTCCTTAATGACCACTTTAGTAGTTTGGAGGCGGTAATTTGGTTAGCCTCCGGGCTGCAGGTCATGTAACACTATCCCTGCCAAAGCAGATGATTCAGGGTTTATGTGCGTGTGCACATTTGCATGAGTGTGTGCGAGAGTATGCATGCACGCGTGTGTATTTGTAAGCCAATCCCAATGTAGCCTGAATCACTTCTCTGTAGGAGTCTTGTGGAAATTGCTGCCTAAATGAAATTATGTTGTAATTTAAAAACAATTTATCAAAGACAGTTTGGTGTCACTCCCATTGGAGCCATTAGGCTTTCTCACACTTCCAGAAGCCAGTAAGACTTCCAGCTCTGAGAGAACAACAGCAACATCAGAGTTCAAGCAGAGAACATGACAACAAAAAGCTTCAGTTCTACCACTAGAAATCTCCAGAAATGGTTGTCAGAATACATTATCTGTTCTGATAGCAACATTATTTGGGAAATTTGGATTATTGGATGCAGTGCTTTAGGTGCCACACACTAAAACAGGATATTAAGCAATAACAACGGCAAAGCACCTGGGGACAACATGAAGTACTGGAGGAATTAAATTTCGTTTTTTACAGACTGTGGTCAAAAAATAAAGGCAAGGCGAACATGAAACTGAATATGGAAATGTCGGTTAATACGAGTCAGTAAGAATTTTATGCACCTTAAAGTCCTTGTTGTGTACACTGTTTTAAAGCCCCCACGGGTAGAATTGCAAGGCGATCTAATAACATAACTTTTTATTTTTAGAATAACAAAACAATACAAGTGAAAATTGGTCCAGTCTATCTGCTGCTTTCAGACTTTCATTCTCACTGTTCAAGATGGTCCACTTAAACCCTCTCGTTTGTGGACCCCAGATCTGCGAGCCAACAGGCAGAAGGTCCCCAGAAGTGAGGTGTGTCACTTCCGTTAGTGTTTTTTCCCCTATATTTATTAAAATTTTAAAATGTTTTTAAAGTTTTTCCACTCAGGACTTTAAGTAGCCTTAAAGTTACAATAAACGATATTTAGCCGTATTAGTTGTCAGACAACAACTATTTGCTATGTAAGGATATAGTGGAGTAATGGCGTCCTTACCAGTCAATGAAGTCACACTCCCTCTGTGTGCTGTTATTCGAGCTTCTCTGTTCTTTGTTTTGGTAGCCACGCCGGCTGCATGTGCACATTAATGCATGTGAGCATGCATGTTAGTGCATGTGAGTCACTCCGTATCCTCTGCGTCTATTTCCAAGATGGCAGTTAGCCCCAGATCTACACACTGCATCACTGCTTTACTAACTCACTTAGAGCCTTTAAAGGCAACTCAATAAAAATAGCTTACATACCTCCCCTCCTCCAAAAAGAAATGTCCTTGTTTCTAAACAGCAACAGTATGAAAGCAATGAACAAATTTGTGAACACCAGTAATAACATGCCATCATAACACAAAAATTTCAAAAGTAAATAACATTTTGCATGTCCCCCATCACATAACCGCATGGTCTCAACAAAATATGTCACATCGTACACCAGATATCATACATCAGATATTGCTGATACACCATAGCATCTAGACATACCATAGATACATTGAAACAATGTGCTACTGCAGTGAGAAAACATGTTAATCCGCCAACAAAGTATGCCACACTAGATCATACACCAGATAGAGCTGATACACCATAGCTTTAGATATACCATACATACATCGAAGAAATCAGCTAACCATAAGTGACACCTTGAAACGGACTGACAGTACTTGCACATAACAAAAACTGTGCTACTGATTGGGCCGTTTGGTTAGGAAGAGCATACAGATTTACAAACTTGGTATTACTACTAACACATATCTGTTTCCCTTAGAAGTCACCATCAGTGCACCCATCAGTGCTCGATGCTTAGGCACTGGGGCCCTGTTTGACATGTGATGCACTGCTCACATCACTGTCGAATATCTTTGAACACTGAAGGGCCAGTAACAAGTTTGCCTTGCTTGTTCCCACACTTGTTTCGCCAAGAAATGCGCCAATGCCAGGCCTCTATGAAGGTGCTACAGCACATCAGGGATAAGCAAGGAGTGCACGACCACTTGACACTGAGCTTCCCCCATCAGAGAAGAGTTCACCGTCTGGCAGAGCAGTCCATGTAGTAACCCCATGCTTCACTGCCGTCACCATGTGAGCTACAACACATTTACTTTTGTTCTGGAGGTTGGGCGCTAAGTGGCCCACAAAGGGGAGCTGGTCAATGGGCCCGGCTGGGGACATGCTTATAGGCACCAGCATCCCACTGAGGGGGGGCAGTGTCATGGCAGTTGCAATGGAAACATTACAACACTCAGGAATCAAGTCTTTGCCACTCAAAAGTGGAATAACAGTGTCCCATAATTGCAGTCTGTTACGGGCATAATCCAAGAGGGCATGGTTAGAGACAAGAAAGTCCACACCCAGCAGTGCTGTTTGTGTAGACCCCCTAAATACGTAAAAAATATGCTGCCAGGGGTCATTCCCTAGATGTAGAGTAGTTATGGTGCCCAATGTTTCAAGCATCTGGCCATTCACAGCACGTACAGCAATAGAGTCCACATTTAGAGGCCTCTTGCACAGTGCTGAAACAGACATGATAGACATGATAAACGACTCTGTCGCTCCTGAATCCACTAATATACTGATTTCAGTCCCTTCAATGCTTCCCCTCACATATGAAGTATGCTGCTGCTCTGTCGTGTCTTGTTATAGTGCATTACTTGTTGAGGGGATACACATTTCTCCCTTCTAAGGCCTTATAGGTGCTGCAGCTGGTGTCTGGGCTGCAACATCAGCTACATCTCTTTTACCAACTGGTTGGCTAGGTCTTCCCTCTTGGGGGAGAGAAAATGCACTCCTCGTTATCTCTGTGTTTCATCATTAAAGGGACCCCTGGCTGGTTTAGGGCCCCACCAATTTGGAGAGCAAGCTTGGTTATTGTTAAGCACCTGGTAATCCTGGCTTAAACTATTAAACTATTTGTCTGGTAACAAAAACTAGCTAAACAGTGTTTCTTGTATTGTATTAGGATACGTCATATAAAGTGTAGGTGATGTTTGTACAGGACTAAAGTCACAGATTCTAATATATTCTCTACCATAAAATTGAAAACTTTATCCTTTCTTGTGTTGTCAGTGTTAATGTTTGATTTTTTTAAGCGTGCCTTAACTCAAAACGTTAAAACTATACAAAAATATTTTTCCATAAAAAACTCAACTTCATCCCCCTCAGGATGAGAGGGTAACAGTGCAAACACAATATCACCGTACACAGCAAGCTAATCTTTAACGACACATCAGCTAACTAATGTTTTGTTAGCATTTAATTGGATCCCATTCTATTTTTTCCTTATTTTTAACGTTTTTTACATACAGTAGGTCTTCATGAAAGACTGAAGAGTTAGTTATATTTCCCTGGTAAAACTTCAACATCATGCTCTCTGTTTGGCGTTCTTACTTTTTATTTCACCTATTTTACACAGAAGTTATGGTACTGCTACCTTCTCATCCTGACTTGAGGGAAAAAGAGTTAAAATCACACTGAAAATAAATCTATTTGCTGTCATACTTTTGTGGCACCAAAACAAAGTGATGCACGTCAAGCCTGGGTGTACTACTCTCTTTGCTAACCATGGAGCAAGATTAGCGAGTTAGCTGGCTATCTTTAAGCTTAACTCAGGTTTACTGGTTTCACAAGCCTGGCTTATTTTAAACCGGGTATATCACCATGGTAACCTATACTGAACAGCTAACCTGCTCTGGAGCAGGTTAACTTCAAAGGATAAGATCAAAACCTGACAACAGCCCTACCACTGACCAATCAGATCACTGGAAAAACAGAATCATTCCTAGAGGATCTTGACAAAAGTCCTGAGTTTACAATAAAGTGACAAATAATGTAATAATGTAGGTCAGTAGAATCACTTTGCTGTTCCAGACTTTCATGTGTCACTTTTAAAACAGAGCTTCTAACAAGCAGAGAGATAGCTAACAAAACTAAACACATAACGATGATTAAAGCTGTATTTTAATTGTGCAAAGTTTCTTTCATTCCTAAAGGGATAGCTGGTAGCTTTTACACTCTTATTCCATCACTGCAGCTAACAATAACATGAGGCAACTGTGTGATGATAATTGGAAATAAAAACTAAACCCTCTGTTGTTTTTTATTAGAAAAATTATCCACATACTGTTAATTAGCTCCTGTGATTATAAATGCAACATATCAGTCAGATAGACCTCATCAGTCATTAAATAATTTTCCTCTCTTCTCTGCTTTGGCAGTAGAAACAGTCTGACACTACTTTTAACATGTTCATCACATATTCATCATATATTCAATCATCCGACACAAAGGCAAGAAATACTCACTCTATACTAATTATAAAAAATGTATTAAAAAAATGTTGTTCATTCATTTGGAATCATTATGACAGTAACAGTCTCCAGGAGCTTAGGGAAGTCCAGCAGTTGTGCAGGCTGAAAGTGAAGCTGCCAAAGGTCACTAATCAGTACACTATAATACAGCATGTTCTCTATAATTACCCACAGCACCCATATCTTATCTGCACCAGAGGAGCTGCTTGGTAGCTATCAGTACACGACTGCAGTTGGACTGCACAATTCCCTTCTGTGGATTTGTTGTTTGAAAAACAAAACAATGACAAAACAAAGACCATTTGTCAACTTAAGGATAAGGCTAGCTTTATTCTGTGTGTTTCTTATTGTCAACAAACCCATGAAAATATCAAATCCAAAAATATGTATGTTTGTGACTTCTTGGCAGCAGGGTGATGTTTGTGGGATATACTCAAAATAAGCTATAGTGTGTATGAAACTGTACAACTAAGACTCCCAAGGGGACCCAAAATCACCAGATTCACTGTATGTCGATTATTTTTGGGTAATTTAATTTGCAAATTCATTCAAGAATCTGCAGCGCTAAAGTATAATATCAACTAATGTTGGTGCTGCGTTATTCCGTTCTATTGTGGCCCTCTTTTATAGAAAGGGACTGTGTCAAAATGTAGTTTTTTAGACCTTAATTAATGCAGTTTATATGGTGCTCACATAGCACATATTTATGAATGAAGTTGTGTTTAATCACATTATCCAAACTAATGTACCAAAGGACACAGTTAATCAGGGGCAATGAATAGTCTGCTGTGTGCACTTGATAGGAACTTGGAGGCAACAGGGTACATACATTGCACAGAGGGGATAGTGGGTGGTGGTGGGGGTGTGGGTTTTGCCCTAAGGGCCCGCAACAAGTTGATATGACCATGTTACTAGGAAAGACTGCTTGGGGTGCCACAGACAAGGCAGGGAAGTTGCACATTTTAAAAGACAGACTAACACATTGTTGGTTTTGGCCTTTTCTTGAGGTTTTGCTAGCAAACATATAGAATAATGGTTTTCTTTCAGTGATGATACACATTTTCTCTGTTGCATTACTGGTTTGCCAGCAAGTTGCAAGGGCACTGAATCCAGTATGGATTGAGATGAAGAGATTATCTTTGGTTGCCCTGATATTATTCAATAAACTGAATTCAAGTGAAGAAGCAGACAAATATCATCATGGTGTTGAATGGTATCCATAGCAGCAAGCATCAACATGTCCTGAGCAAGGTAGTTGTTTGAAGAAGCTCTTATGATGATATACCTGTGCTATATCATATCTTTGATTGAACACAATCTGACACACAGACAGAGTGACATAGAAATACCAAGAGTATTGATTTAGTTGTACAAAACAAACGAGAAGATTCGGCAAGTAAGAAAAAAGAGGCAAACATGAAATATTCAGAAGCAGCCATGGATTAACTTTCAATCACATAGAGGAACTGGGCTTTCTAACAGTGGAAAGAAAGAAAGAGAGAGAGCAATAAAAAACAGGCAGGGAAAAAAAGAGAAAAAGCACCCAGAGAGAGAGAATTGAAAATGAGCTATGAAAGCATGTGCTCAGTGTGGAGGCAAGGTTGGGGACAGAAAGAGATGATCGATCAAAAATTCTAACTTCCTGCTGACCCGTTCCTTCTAAAAGCATTGGAAGGTGAGTTATTTGTTCAGATGTAAGGCAGAACAAACAGAAGCTGTGTGTCATCAGAATGGGCAGAGAAAGAAGAACTACAAAAACTCATCATATCTCCCATAATTAGACTGGACGGGGATTCCATTAGAGCTGTAGTGCTCTAGCAGTGTATATTTTTAGAGGTGTGCATGTGAACTTGTTTACTTTTCCTGTGTTCAACCTGTGTGTCTGTGATATATTGGGTGGATTTGTAGAGTTGTTGTCAGGAATAGTAAAGTGAAGCTTAAAGCTTTCTCATCAGTGTCATCATCCTGAGCACAGGTGTGTGTGTGTGTGTGGAGTGCAGTATTTTCTCATATTTATTTACAAGTTACGAGCCAGCAGATTGTATTTGATATTGGACTGTTTACTGCTGGTTCAAACTGGCACAATCAGCCAATAGCACCCCAGTGCTGCATTTTGACTCCAGTCCTCACAGGAATATTATACAGAGCTTGAAATTAAAGTGAAAGTAAGTGAAGTTAGTGTTACTGTTTTTATTTATTTATTTTTATGCTACAGTAATTGTCAAGCATTATTTTTGGTGGTTGGACAAAAACTAAATTGCTGGTGCATAAGCACCTGAAGAGTAAGTATGCTGCCATATACTGACTATAGGTTGCTTAATGTTGCCGTACAACTACAACCCTCAGGTGATAGTTAGAATAAAAACCATGTAAAATAATGACACCAATAAAACTTAATGGGGATCAACAGTTTAAAAGAACCTTCAAATGCTTATTATAAATTTTGTGGAGACAGAAAGGAAGCTTTTAGGGTCTGTTTACACTGTAAATAAGGAAACATCAAAGTCATTTTCAAAGATCAGTGGGGATACTTTGCAGCTAATAGGGAGAGGTAGAGGAATGTGCAGGTGTTTCTTTCTCAATAAGCTGTGCTACCTTGCTGAAAATGTTTGCCTTTGTTCCACAATGTTGTGTTCAGCCCCTTTGTTACTACTCCTCTTTATAAGTCAGAAACTCTGGTGGTATGTGGGATTTAACTTTGCGCAGAAAACAGAACAGACAAACGTGGAGGGCTTTGTTCCCTCTAAAGACCTGCATTCTTTACCCCCGATGTTCATAAAACAGAAATCATTTTGAATTGTTTATTTATGAGCAAAACATACTCTCACACCTACTCACAAGCTCAGACACAAAGCAGGAATAAGAGATTCTCTGTTTTGAAAGTTTACATTATGGATTTGCTTATTGGACAGAGATTTGAGATCCTCTGGTTGCTTAAGCACTGTTTATCTGTTTTGCAGTTTCCAGCAGGAGATGAACAAAACTTCACACTGTGTTCTTTTAGTATTTATCTTCTTGTTTATTCCTTTGAATTACTGAAAACATCAAAAACATACCATCTTATACCTGTAATTTTAATTCCCCAAACCATTTGAATCAGGATTAGGAGGCTTTGCCGGGAGCAAGATTTTACAAAAGAGAATAATACTTTATTAATGTAATACCACTGAAAGTGCGTTGGTGTATTTTTATTTACCTTTTTTTAGGTTCCAGCAGCAGCAGGGCCTAGGATGGGGGCTTCTTTAGACAATTAGACCTCTAGTTCAGCAATGGTAAACTGGCAGAAACGGCCATTATTGGCCAAGTGCAACGTGATCAATCTTCCATTAGTGTGTTATGATGTTTTTTGTGGTGTTACGAATGTTCTGCTGGACTAGTGCATTCATACCTTAGTCAGCCAACTGCAAAACAAATCTCTTTACCTTCATTTAAAAAGTCTAGACAGGATGACCAAACTAGATTGCTGAAATAAATGAATCCTTTTTTCATGAATCAGTTAGGCCAGTTTCTACCCTCTGTTCCAAAAATCCCATGATGCAAATAGGTAGTAGCCTTTATTAGATCCTCCAAGCTTGGAAAATGTCCACATATTTGGAACTCATAAATTAGTAGTCTCCAATCCCCAACTGGTGATTACTATTGATGCCAGCTTTTTTAGACTTAACAAATCTCCTGCAGAGCCAATGAAGACATTACACAACTGTTTTCACAGACTGAGTAATATTTCCATGACTAGTAAACTAAATTTTTATTTGTAAAATTTGTGGTGTGAGCCTTTAATTCTACAAATTACTTACCAATACTGCTGCTGTGTGTCAGTTTCTATTTCTGCAGCTGATAACAACAGTTAAACTCCATTTTCATATCTGTATTTTAAATTGCTCTTAACAGTAAGTCTTAATACATCTCTGCTCCTCAAATGAAAAAGCATAAACCCAGTTCTCTAAAACAATCAACTGTGGCATCATTTAAAGTCGCGACAATACAGTGATGCGTACCACAATAAAATAGTATAAAACTGCAAAGCTTGTGCTTTGCTTTAAACATCACTTCCCCTTCACACACACACACACACACACACACACACACACACACAGGCAGTCAGACTAATGTGTGTGACCTATGGTGCTAGCTTACGGCACTGGGAACATTAGTGGTTCAGATTGAAACAAATGAAGACAGCTCTTCACTTAGTCACAGTCAGATGGAGCCAGGCAATAATAACACAAAGAGGGAGAGTGTGTGTGAATATGTGCGTGTAAATGGTGTGTGTGGCAATGCATGTCGACATTTGTGTGTATGCAGGTATAAGCATTTGCATGCATATCCAGTTTTTAATACGTTGGTGTGTTTGTGTGTGTCTTTTTATAGGTGTATGTGCGTTACTACTTAATATGACAGTTAGTGGGTTTGTGTGTGCAAGTGTGTGTCCTTCTGCGTGTGTGTATGTGCATCTGTTGGTATGTGATCCATGATTGTGTAATGTATGAGCGTGTTGAGCGTGCAAAAGTGCATGTTTATGCATGTATGGTGTGTGTGTTTCTAGGTTAGAGCTAGTGAATAATATATTCGGGTGGAGGTGATGATGAGAACCTTCAGGGCTTTTCTGATGAGAGCCATGTGAATTAAAAACTGACAATACAAGTCTTACCTAAGACAAATGCCTTCTCCACGACACTCATTATTATGTGGATTGCTGGCACATGCACGTTTGTGTGTGTGTGTGTGTGCACATACATGGTGCTAAGTGCTTTGCTGTTATTAAAATAACACTATTAGTTGTGATCTATGATGTATTGGTGATTAAGTTTTACAATGCTTTTCCAAACCATTTTTTCTGGCCATCAAACAGATCTGCAGGTGTCACTCGCTATCTGAGATGACATGGTTGAACCACGTAGAGATAGAATACACAGAGAGGAAAAACCCTGCCGGGGAATCACAGTAATACTTTAGCTGTCTTCCTCTCATATAGCTACTGTACAATTTAGCCCTTTTCAGACATGCACTTCATTATATAAGTACAGTCTCATGTTTGACCAAGCCCCCAATTAACTTTTATGTAAAAGTCACAACAGTTGGGCCAAGTCAGTAACACTGCACACTGCATGGATCAAGTCTGGATTGAATGCTGCTACATTAACGTGAAGGCTGCAGAAGCACAAGGTTATGTAAACTGAGATATTAAAGGTGCATCTTTTTCTGCCTTCTTAAAAGTGATGTAAAGAGTTTATTTAATTAACATTTCCAACACACAAATAAAATAAAATCAGCATAATAAGCTGAAAAGTTGTCTTCTCAGATCAGATCAGTCTATAAAATGGGTTGTACACAAATAGGGGTTAAAAATGAGTTACAACCTAATATGTTGTAATATTTTAATTTGCTTGGTTGCTGTCGGACTGTATAAAATACGCAGCTGAATTCAACATTCTGCCTAATAAATGATGGCCTTTATGAGAAAATGTATTAGGGGACCTAGGTTGATCATTCAACTGCAAAGTAAGTTTTAAAATCCGTCACATGATATTGTTTTCCAACTCATCTCTTTTCTCCAGCAGTGCTACCACTCCCTCTCACACACCAGGTGCCAGATATTGCATAAGCATTGCAACTCTATCTGTAATGTTCCTGTCATGTCATCTAAAATTAAATAAAACAAGACTGAGGGAGCTATTTTCATGCCGGCACAGGGCGCAGTGCGCAGTGGTACACTGGTGAACTGCTGTTTTCCTGCACTGAGCACACTGAAGTTATTTCCTCAACTGCGCTGCTTTGGTATCTTGGTGACTTGCTGTGCGCCACAGTGGGAGGAGAGGCGCACTAGAGGGCGTGGCAATGCCAATCCTGCATTCTTGGTGCCAAGAATGAGAGCATTTTTGTATGTAAAACAGTCAAATCAAACACATTTAAACTCTAAACATATTTTCAGAAATAAAAAAAATACAACATGCTTAATAATAATTAATACTTGTAGTACAGAAGAAACAATACAGCAGCACCTGTAGTGCTAATAAGAGTGCTCAGATAAAGTTGCATGTGCCCCTGCTGCCCAGTGCTATATTATATGTGCCATGTAGTGCAATGGCAGCTAGGAGCCCAAAGACCGATGGAAGGGCCTGAAGCTCACTGAACAATGGCTGAAGTAATATGTTTTCAATTTTTGAGAGAGCTCAGGTTATACACATAGATGTCACAAAGGTCGTCTTGTTTAGTGCTTATTATTTTTCAAATTTTTGTTGAGTTTTTTCAGGAAACATTTACACTACTGTGCCAACAGAGGATTGAGAATGTCAAGATGTTCTCAATAAGTAAGAAAAAAAACAATCTTATGGATTAAATGGGTCTGTCCAGGACCATGTTTTGCTTCCTCGTCAGTTATCATCAGCATACTTTATCAAAATCTTTTTTGAATGCTGACTGACGCAGGTATTGGTGTATAAAATAAATCAGATGCAGCCCTGAGAAGAGTCCATTCTAGTAGCTATCAAATCTGACAGTTGTGTATCCATACAACATGTCATGGCAATCTGGCCAGTAGTTGTTGCACGTTGTTGTTGTCGTGTTATGGACCAAAGCTTTGAAAGGACTGACAGACATTCCTTGCCATTGTCACTGACTCAACCATTAGTCTGTGAGCAGTAAACATGGTGATAATCACAGCAGAATGGCCCGTAATGGCACAGGCTCAATCCCCCTGCAGCTATGTGTCCTGCTGAAGTATTGCTGAGCTAGACACTAAACCTGCTACAGGCTCAGTGTAAGCTGCTCTGGATAAGGAGCTAAATGCCTGAAATGTCAAATGTAAATGTAAAAAGTAACATGGATAGCTTGTGGCTGGCTGGCAGACAAGCAAAAAATATATATCAATGACAACATAACACCACGAGTGATTGCTGTGAGTGAGAGCAAAGAAAAATTCTGACAGTCTTGTCAAAAGGCTAAAATGTTTTTACTGCTGAGCAGAGCGACAGAGACAAACAAAGACATCCGATATGAAACAAATTTTAGTGCTGCTCTGCCTGATCATTTATCATTTGATTTACTTAAAAATGAAAAATCAAATCTGAGGCTGTATGCTAGCATAGAGTGTCTGTGTGATTGTAGCCAATGATGTCGATGTGTGGCACCAAGGAGAGTAGAGGAACTGGATTAGTTCCAGTGGGACCACTCTGATGTTGATTCTACTCTTATATTATTTTTTAGCATATTTCATTATATACTATGCATTTAATCATTGCACAATGGATGATAACTATTTTTATCTATCTCACTACTGTCATCTCATTTTATTATATACTACGTACTGTATATAATTACTGCATGATGTATAATAACAACACTTTATTAATATAAAACAACCCCATCTGGGCACCACCTCCCCTTTTGGTTAGAATTTGTTGGTGCCAGGAGGAAGCAGTAACCATTATTCAGTTTAATCAGTGAAAAAATAAGGTCTTGTCCCAAACTGTGAGCTGTTTACTGTGCTCAAAGAAATGACCAACAGCTTCTTAGGATATATGAAGACATTTATTAATAGCTAAACATCTTGAGGATATATGATAAAGCATAAGATAATACATTTAAAATAATAATAATAATAAGGCCTATAAATGATAATAAAATAAAATAATTAAGAATTATTCAGGAATTGTGACTCGAAGTGTGTGACTCGAAGTGAACATATTGCAACAGAGAATGTTAAAGGAAAGCTAATTCAACTTCTCTAAAGAATTATTATTATTTGACATCAACCCTTGATCACAAAGCCATGTTATGCCTTACTGTTGATGAGTTTCATCATTGTGGGGGTGTCATCTCGGCAGGTCCAGCATTGTCAGACCAGTGGTGTTTGGCAGTTAAAGAGCCCGGATGAAGCTGTGGACTACACATCTTCATGGGTGCAGCGGTGTTGAACATCGATGAAAAGGCATAAAGCCATTTCAGGCTGCTCTGTAAGAGTCTTTAGGCCAGTTTAACTTACAGTTTGCAGTACTGCTCTCAGAAAGCAGGTAGAGATCCAGTTTCAAGCGTCGCCGTCTGCTTCCAAGCGACGTTTCAGTTTGAATGAAGAATTCAGGCTTCGTAACCTTAGTTGAAAGCCGACTAAAGTTTAATCTGACTACACTCAAATCTTCAGCGGTGTTTACTTCAAAATAAAATACTGTACACGAGACTTAATGCTACAAATAAAACAAAAACAAACAATTTCAATAAAAGATTAAAATATGCATATACTCGGTCGAAAAACAAATAAAAGAGATGTCTTCAGAAAATGTTCACAAGAGGAGTCTCTTTGAGGCTGTTTTATAAGTTTAGATAAAACAGGTGGATTTTTGGGTGTGTTTTAAACGTTTTTGCGCCAAATTACTGATAAATATTCAATTTCTTTGTTTCAGGGACTTTTAAGGTGTGGTTTGACTTGGACTTGAGATGGCAAATGACTTTCTTACACTGGGGAATTAATTTTTAATTTTAAATGCAAATTTACACTTCAGTCACTCTGATGATATGAAACATTAACCTTCATACTAGCACTTAATGATGTCTAGGCATCCAACCTTCATTGATTCAACTTTCTCAAACCATCTACACTGAAATAAAAGTTTAACACTATAGTGAAATGAAATAAAGTTAAGCAACACTGTGATTAGATTACTTTCAGAAACATATTTAAATATAAATTCAAAAGAACTCTTACTTACTCTTCATAATATAACATTCAATATGACTATTGTTTAATAATACAAGAAAACTTCAACCTGAAATTCTTCAAACATTATATCTTTACATTCCGATCGCTTCAGAAAATTCAGTCTTTTAATACAACTTTTCTAATTTAACTATTAAAATATGATAGTCTATGAGGTGAATAGACAATCATAATAAACGTTAAACAATTGCATAGTTGCCATATAAACATTCATTAACTTAACAAAAAGAAATTCAACATGTTTTACCACATGAGGGCAGTATTGTCACATGTACTAAAAAGGTAATAAAATCTAAGTTTAATATCTCCTCAGTAGATTACCACACAACTATCAAAGTTATACGATTATTCGTGTATTTACACGACAAATAACATTACATAACTTGCATAACAGACATTTAATTTACATTAAATTCAGGTATGGTTCAGATTTGCAGGGAGACTCCAGGTATGTAAGTTAGAGTTTATGGCTCTGGTCTGGGAAAGATAAGAGGCCCAAAAGAGAGGCATTTCTGTCCATGTTTACAAAGTTGTTGATCCTTTCTCCTGGTTCAAATGACCCCAGAGGTCATTTAAGCTTTTGGTTCAGGCCATAATTCAGTTATTGGTCAGAAATGGTTTCCTTAGGAGGTCTGTTTAATCTCATTTTGTCACAGTGTTTAAGTTTTGGGGAATGTCCTGCTAACAGACACCCACTTTGCAAAGAGGTCAGTTTGGGGTACATGGGTGAGACATTCTCCATGTCTCTAAGTTTGAAATGTAAAAAAAAGGCTGTTTTACCCATGAGTTATCCATGACTCATCCAAGATGTCCTACAAACCTTTTCTATTTTATTATTTATCTATTTTATTTTATTCTATTACTGTGTGTGATGTGTGCTGGACGGTGCTGTTGTGACACTTAAATTTTCCTCAGGATTAATAAAGTATTTCTTATTCTTGCTAAGGTGTATTCACTGGAAGAAACCTAACATGAGTGTTCTGGATTATGTTGCATTACAACCACTGAGAACAAGCTGAAATATTTTTGATGAACAAGCTGCATAACAGAGGCGCTGTGTCTAATTAGGCTTGCTACGAATCAATGAAGGTAAAGTTTGCGGGGCAACCTGTAATATAGTGAGCTGTATCACATCTTTATCTGCACTCATTATGAGGAAGGAAACGGTTTTCTCAAAAAAAGAACAAATGTTGAGGTTTTTTTACTGAATGAAAAAAAAAAGTTTTTGCATATCTTCCAAATTAAGACAAAATAAAGGTTCACTTGACTGTTCGATTATCACATTATCTTTGTTTCTATTATCTCCCACCCATCAAACCCCTCCCATGTTCAACTCTTCTTCCTCCCTCCTCACCCTCCCTTCTCCAACCGGGTGGTATTTAATACATTGAGTACAATTGATAAACTAAAGAAAATCAGAAAACAAAAAGAAAAAAAAATCAAAGAAATATAAAGAAAAATAAAAAATGAGAATGATATGACCACAATCATTTAAATATAATGTATATATTTGCACGTTTCTATTATTTTATTCTATATTACTATTTATTTGAACCACATGGAGGTGGGAGGTGGGTTATCATTCTTCCATGCTGTGACAATACATGGTTGCAAGCAATTAAGGCCATTTTAATAAATCATGCTTTATGTCTTGTTTCCTGAGGCAACACTGATGTGTCCCCTAGGAGGATAAGTCTGGGGCAGCAAAATCAGCCCTTATTCAAATTTAAAATGATGAAAGTTTGAAAGTTTACCTGTCATGTTGTGTGGTTTTGAATAGTTCTTCTCCAAATCAACTTCACCAAGCATTGTTCATAGGAAATATCAAAAATGATATTTCCTATGAACCAAATTACTCCATGTAATGTGCTAAAGGTTGCTAGTGCAAATAATCCCACTGACAATCAACACTCAACTGGAAGCTTTTAGCAGCTTTGAGCTCATTGTTTTGGTACAGCACTCAGGAGAGTTACATCCCAACAGCTCAATGACCCTGGAATATAAAATTGTGGGCATTTGCTACTAGCACACAAACTCTGACAAACCAATTGTATAGTACCTGTTGTACATGAGTGGGTGATCAAACTGATCATTTGATAGTTAGTCACTTAATCAAACAGTCTATCAGTGATTCTGAAATGTGAATATTTTAGAATTTTTTCAGTTTTATATCATCATAAATTAGATACCTTTGGTTTTTGGACTGTTGGTTCAGACAAAATAAACAATATGAAGATGCCATCTTGGGGTCTCAGAACCTGTAATCAATGATGAAAATATGCATTAGTCGCAGCCTTAGTTTAAGGAACTCACAAATAATCATACTATTATTATCAGTAAGAGCAAAAATTATTGGTCAAGTTTTATTTTGGAGAAATTGAATGATTTGGAGCAATTTTGTATTGAATTGAGTCTGTCAAGAGTCTTTTACTCTCGGGCTGTGTTGTTATGTGCAAACAGCCTCAATCAATCAAATTGTTGGTTTGACAGATTATAGGTTATAGGTTATTTAGTTGGTAGAGCTTGTTGGGGGTGATATATAGCCTGGACTTAAAAAAAAAAAAAAAAAAAAATTCCTCTGCAGCTTTGTCTCCAGAGCTTGCCACCTCTCTGTGCTCCCGCCATGTATTTCCTAATTTTCTCTCATCTACTAAAATTAGGCCTCCTCCTCTGAGTGGGTGTGTGTACAGCCGCGTTCCAGACTGCCCTCCTGCTAAATGGAGTACCTTGTGGCAACTAAAAGTGGAACTTGATCTCATTATCTTATAATCAAGGCTCTAGAGTGCAAATGCCTAATTACCTGTGTCACTGCACACAGTTGAACACACATATACTAAACAAGCCCCTGTTTTAGAAATCAGCTTGTGTTGTAATCCAGTCTGAATAAAATACCATTTAGTCATCATACCCATACAATGTAAAATACACAGTATTTTCAGGATACTGCTGGCACCTCCGATCCTTAAGGTCAGACGTGAAAAATTGTATTGAAATGACAAATGCAGCTATAGCTTTAAATCGCAAACTTTAGAGGCAAGAGTGCCAGTGTTATTAGATTAGATGGATGATTTATAATCCTCATTGGTACACTGGGCAGCAGTTTAGAAAACAGAATTATAGATAAGGATCAGACAAATACAGAGCACTGAAGATAATTTGATATCACAGCAATAAAACATTCTGAAGTTTAAGATTTGACTAATGTGTGTGTGTGTTTGTGTGTGTTTTTGTTTTGTTTTGTTTTTTTTTAATCCAACACAGATATTTATGTGTTGAAGCTGCCATTTTATGTTGATATTCAGGGAACCCAAGGATAAGTGAAGATCCTTGTGTTAAGACATTGAAATAGGCTCCTTATTCACATTTTGTGCATAGATGGATAGATGGGTAGATAGATAGATCGAATCAAACCATGGACAATGAGGATATGCAGCATGAAAAAAAAAACAAACAAAAAAAAAACAAAAACTTGCATTTTCACTTTCTAAATGCTCAATTTGCCACTTTTTTTCCTCAGCTATCTTTCGTTTCAGGCTGAGCAGGTAGCATGTTGGCCTGTTTGCTTACTGGTTTGATACTAAAGCTGGTGAGAGCCATAACAGTCAACCATACACTCTAAATACAGGCTGGAGAACCAAAACAATGAGCTAAAACACAGTTCTGCACGGGCTGTTGATTTTCCATGGGTTTGATACTTCAAGCAAACCTTCCACCCTCCAATCAATACATTAATCAACATTTAATCAACACCATCATGTGACCTTGTAGTCATTTAAGGATTATAAATTGAATACATATGTTAGAAAAATGTACAAATGATCTACAGGAACAGACATACAGTACCATTGTAATTGTATCTCTTATCAAGTCAATTTTAATTGTATAACCCAAATAGTATGTATAATAAAAAACTCAAATAATATATATAATAATATATATTTTAAAAAAACTCTTATGTTACATTTGTAAGTCACTAGAAAGACGTGTATTCTGCTCTCATATCAGAGAGCAATTCCAATCAGCACCATTTTTCTTCTCTCTCTTCTCTCTCAGTAGTTGGTAGATGGAGCTCTTGGTTTGGCAGTTGGTGACCTTTGTTAAACCCTTGCTAATGTGAGGTGATGACCCATTTAATCATTTTAATCTATCAGTGTCTAGACTGAAACAGGAGCTTCACACCTCTTTGAGGACAAAGTTGTGTGTGTGCAGTATTGTGTGTATCTTCAAGTGTCTTAGCTCCCTGTTGATTCAAACTATATTTTAAGGACTTTGAATTACCACCTCTCATCTGAGTTTGGTTTAATTTACACATACACACATTAAAGTACCCTGACTGAGCCTGAGCAGCAAAGTTTAGGTCTTACTGGGAAGAATGCTTGCTCCTGTGTCCTTGTGTCCTTACAACCACACAAACATTTGTGTCAGTCTCTGCTCTTCTACTAATGACATTTTTTGGTGATGTAAGACATTGCAGCTGCAGTGGGTTTGTGCAGACCACATGGAATACGTGTGTACATCAGTGTCCTGATAATTTGTAATGAGATAAAGTCATCATAATCCCTATACAATCTGCCAGTTACTCAACATTACTCTCCAGCCTCCACTTGCGGCACTTGTCTCATCTGATTAAGAATCTTCTCATTTTCTGAACACTCGTAAAGGATAAGATGCCCTATGAACAGGGCAATCCTAACTAGGATTTAATCTTAATTTCAAAGGGATATTAACAAAACAAACACACCTGAAGGATCAACCCTGTAGACTGTAATAAATCTTTGTTAAATATGACCCAATGAGCACAAACACCTGAATGCAGCACTGCTTTCTGTCCTAGCACAAATCATACAATCATTGGTAAAATAGATAATAACTATGAGCTAAACTATGTATAATCAAAGTTGGATCTGTTCATGTCATACTGGAGTTATTGTAGACAGAAGTACTTGAAAATGTAGCAACTCGGGACGCCTCACATCAGCCAAAGTCCATCATTCATGGTGATTATATCCATATTTAATGGATGTTGTATTATGGTGTAAGTGCACAGTGTTTTTTAACTATCACTTAACCAACTCTGTTATCAGTGAGTTGAGTTGTCAGATGACATGCATGCTTGCAAGTCATAAACATGGGAATATTTCCCATCTCTACCATCCGGCGTCAACATGCAGGTCCACACTAGGTTACTTTTTACAGTAAATGTAGTAAACAAGCTAAAATATACAAAACTAAGCTAACATAATAACCAAGTTAAACAGAGATAAGGACATATTTCTGGATCTATCTTTGTTGTCCTGTTTTAACATATTAATTCCTGAAATCCTGCGTTACAATATAAATAAAGTAGTTATTAAGCACCTCTATCTTGGATTTAATTGTCTATGTCAAATATTTTTTTCAACCCTGTCGCCTAGAAAATATGCTATTGCTAATACTAGAATAATAATACTATACTACAACAGCAAACATGTTGTTAAGAAAACTTAACGGATATATTACTTATATAAAGAGAATAAAGAGAACTGGATACAGGAAGAGCGCCTTGAAGCGCTTTGAAGCCAATTTGACATAGTGGCCAAACCGTGTAATTACAACATCACGTGATGCACACTGGCCCAAAAAGACTTTTTCCCATAGACTTACATTGTGAAAGAGATGTCTGTAAATCAGCAGATACATTTTTTTGAGCATCACAACTGTCACAATCAGAATTTGATCCATCCGGTATGATCACATTTTAAAAGTCTAGAAGAGCCGCACGATTTAAACATTTTATCCCCATTCAAGTTAGCCAGAGGGCTAAACTTATCTGTCTCAGCTGGCAGAAGTCTCTAGTGAGCATGCTCCATGGGCGCATGTGGCCCATAGAGTGTGCACAGTATGTTTTCATCCAGGTAATTTTTTAGCAGGAAGTGGCTTTTTTGGCTTCATGTACCACTGAGCAACTTTCATAGGAATGAATGGGGCCCCGCATCTGACGCTGTATCCAGTTCTTTCTTTATACATCCATGACTTACTGCCACGTGGATCACGTTTTTAATCAATATAAAGAGAACTAATGACGCAACATTGTTAATTAACGTATCTGGCAAGTCGCAAAATGTTGATATTGAACATATACAGTAAGTACAATGTTCCACAACTAAAGCACAAGAAAAAGACTGTGGCCTTTGTTTACAGACAAAGTCCACAGAGACTTGAAGAACAACACATTTACTTTAACAAAACATGGATTCATGATGTGAACCCTGGTCTCTGGTGTGAAAGTCCTGTACGATGTACACCATCCATCCACCCCAACCTCCTCTCTATGACTTGCTTGTGGTACATGAATGTAAATGTAAATGTAATGTAAACATTGCCTGTAGAAGTAATCCACAGGCAATCACACAATCACAACCTAATTAGGAAAGCAAATCAGTGTATGTAGTAAATGTAGTTTCTAAGAGACAGGGTTGCTTTTTTACTACTTTTGAGAAACCTTTATTAGTGGTACGCTAATTTTACACTACTTTCAGGAAATCTTCTCAAGTCACTTTTGCTTACACCATTGGCAGATTTTCTTTTGTTTAATATCAAATTTCTTTTGATTACATATTGAAGTGCAGATGTTGGAACAGTTGTGTCTATAGGAAAACTAAATATCAGTAGGCCTACTGGCTAGTTGGACTGGCTAGTTTGATAAGTGGTTTTGTATGGTGGCCCCTAAGGACAAAGCACATACAAGAGTGAAGAGAGTAGTGCAGACCTGTTGGGAGTCTCAACACACTGAGACCCCTTTGTTTCTTTTTGCATTACATGAGCTAAGAGTAGGACATTGGACATTAAATAATGCAGACAGACTTGTGGCTGCACTCCCACATGCACAGAAGATCATTGAAGTAATATATGCCATCAGTTATCATTCCCCAGGGCCTACAATGGGAGACTGGCTACTGTCTGTGATGCTGAAGGTGTTTCCTGGGGCCAGCACTGGGGCTTGGAGACACCATATTATTATCACACTGAGAAAGTTTGCCAAGCAAGCATGGTCTTTTTCAAGAACACCCCGCTTTACATCCATGCAGGTAATGCACCAGCCCTGCATCTTCAGTTTATATTAGACAGACCATACAAAATACAGCAACCCTCCATTTTCAACTTTAGAATGCAGAATGTGTTTTGCAGACTGTGGATTTGTCCTCAGTGTAATTGTGTCTTCATGGCCAATTTGGACAGGGATGAAAACAGAAATGAATAATTCTGTCAATGAACATATGACATGTGAATATTGTACTCTTGAAAAATCCCCAACCTATCCTTTAAGCTTATCTAAAAGTTTTTGAAGTCAGCAGATGTCATTTAGAGGTACTGCAGCCCAGGGCACTTGCATGCATACATGCATTATAGCTTCAGAATAGACACCTTTAATTTTTGACTTGCAATTCATTGAGTGCCTGAGGGCCCCTAATTACGAACTTTGGAGTGTTGTGTTTTTCCCAGGATAATCTTTTCAATGTTCTTAATGTGAACCCTAATGTGGATTTGCCATAGTTCTCTTGAATTTTTTAGTCTTAAGTCCAGTGGCTGAGCAGTAAGGCCAGTGGTGAAGTGCCTAGAGCTGCCATTCCTCTAGTGGGCATTAGATAGTGCCCCCATAAAAAAATCCTAGTGGAAAAAAATCCTCCACCTTTCCTTTTGAAATATAAATCATATCTCAAAGGTTATTTTCACTTTGTATGATGTGTCTTCTCTTCAGAATTTTGATAATCAATGATCCATTAATTAAGTATTAACGCCATGTTTACATAGACAAATTCTCATTTATTTCATTGAGGCTACTGCATTGATATAGCGGGGGTGCCGCTGATCATAGGTCAACATCATCTGGCCAATCAAATAATGCAAACACACATCCCTGGTTGATTACTTTGAAATGTGAATAGCTTTCCAGTGCTCTAAAAGCCTAATAGTATTAGAAATCATGGCATGGACTGTTTTGCAATCTGATAAACCTTCAGAGTCTTCAGCGAAATACAATAACTCCTGGATTGTATCTCATTGTTTAGACAGTACCACAAAGACTTGTCTGAATTGAAGTTTCATAAAGACTCTTTGATAGTGTTTCTTATTGCAACTGATGGTGAGGTCAAGTATGACATTCTTCCATTGCTATTTTTATTGAGGTTCTCCATATATTGAGGTATCCATACACACTATATAATACATCACACAAAGGCTGCTGGTAACAGTGGAGGGTGTGCCTTATTGTTCACTGGTGTGTAGTTCATATGTCCTGTTTCCATTTATTTCCATTTTATTTATCAATTTTAAAAAATAGAATTATGTGAAAATGTTGATCATCCCACTCTGATAAACTTAATTAACGTAGGCTATTGTAGCTATTATTAACTCAATAATTTTGCTTAGTGTTATGGCATTGTATCATTATATGGTGCAATTCTATTTAAATTTCACAACACTGAGACAGGGATGAACTTCAGAGCTCTTTAAAAATATACCCTGCAAGACAACAGTAACAATTGTGAATATCATTCAAGATCATTTTCATTCATTTTTTTGTCATCATTTATCTGAAGGTTAAACCTGGAGTACATTATAAAGAGCAGAAGTAGATTTCAGTGTGTCATCTGACCATCCCGAGCATGCTCCTGTTTAAGAACACAGTCATTTAAGTCCATCATATTAAAGCTATAATATGTAACTATTCTGTGTTAAAATGTCTAAAAATGATTAGACTTATGTTACATATTTTGTTGAGTTGTGTACTTACGTTATCCCAAATGTTTCCAACAATTTTCAAACCCAGAAAAAAGTATACGCATACAAGATAATATGTTGGCATTGTGGTTGTCTGCAAGAAACTGTCATAAATTAACTTTTATTCAGTTTTAAGCCACATTTTTACAATAAACTTTTTAGATTAGACTTTAGATTTTAACTGGATGAAGGATTTTAGTCATCGGACATCTGGATCATAAGTTATCAGAGAAACAAGCTGAGCAAACGTTAGCAGCAACTCAGCTCACACAGAGCCCCTCTTAGTTGTCCTCTGCCTGGCCAAAACTGATTTTTTTATGTGAAACTGCTTTATTCAGTGTTTTTACCGGTTTTAATCATTTTGTCTGTTTGTTCTGGAGAGGAGGAGACCTCTGTGAATAATTCAGCTCCTGGTAAAAACCTCATGAACGATGAACACAGCCATATAGTTCTTTAACAATGAAGAGAACAACTCCCATGATCCCAAGCTACATCACAACGTCATCAAATTCCGTCTTCCGTGGGGCCTTAAAGACACAGGAGCTAAGACTGCCTATTAGAGAAAGAGGTTGAACTGAAGGGCTACAGTTTTTTGAACTGTGAATCATGCATGTCTTAATATTCATATATTATGGCATAATAGAACAAAGACAAGAAAACTAAAGAAAAGAACAGATTTTTTACAGTACTGTATGTATAATATACATATTCTGTTGTCTACACACATACATTACGCTGTATGCATGTCATATATGTGTAATCTATTGATTCACCCTTGCTATATTTCTGTATGAGGTTGCCAAAATACTCAAATATGCTAAGATAGCCTGTAGCCCACCCAGTCACTAATCATTAGCCCACATAGTGTAAGTGGAGACAGTAAGGACCCCATGAGGGTAGTTGCTCACATGGGCTCCACTTGTAGCCCACCTTGGTCCCTTTAATGACCCACATGGGCAGACACACATGAGGCCCATATGGAGCTGATGGAACTTTTTATGGGGCAAAAATGCGAGCCCATCACTGGTCCATGTGGGCCACACATAGACAAGTTGGCTAGGCTTCTTCAGAATAAATGGACCAGTGGCTGCTATTAAAGGGTCAGTTCACCCAATAATTAAAAACTCACATACCATGGTATTTAGTCATGCAAGTAGGGTTAGCTGCTTATATTTGTGGAGGTCCTGCTATTTCCACCTCAAATTTCTACAGCTGCACAAACACAAGAGGTGAATGGAATTTTGTTTTTTGGTGGTCAATGAATTAAAAAATTACAAACCCAAGAGTGGTGGGTCTTTCAACAAACAAAAACATATCGCTGTGAACAGTTTTCTTTGAAACCATTTTTTTACCAAAGTAATAGTTCCTATGGAAACTCTCCCAGGTCTGTGGATTAATTCAAATACTTTGAGTGCCACAAAAACATTTCCATTTACCTCCTTTGTACTGTACAAAAGTTTCACAGTCGGGCATCTAAAGAGTAAGCAAATAAAACCAAAGCTATCTACATTGCTGGATACCACTAGGAATACAGTAAGTGAGGTTTTTTTTGTGATATGGGTGAACTGACCCTTCAACAAGATGAGAACAGAGCCGAGTAATGAAACTGTTTTGATACTGGTTTCATTAAATATGATAGTTGGACAGGAAACCAGTATTTGCATGTTTGTTTGTGATATCCATCCATATGTCTGACATAAACTGCCAACTGTGCCCATCACTGTTTCTCTTAAAAACACTAGGGTGTCAGTCAATATGATAACGCTCTGTTGATGTTGAAATAGTATGCATCTTACCTTTTATATGGAAAACAGCCCACAGCTCTGACAGTGTTACCTTGCTCAGAACCTCTAACCCCTAACTAAAGTAAACCTTGAACTAAAACCAACAGCAGGAAATGAGGTAAAAGCATGTGAGTGCCCTGTAACCTCTGGAGATTGTCAGAGAAATGAGTGTCAGACACATTGTTATCACTTCTCTTTATGGCATCACAGAGGGGACAGGAGCTGCTTGTCTATGTACGTATGTGTGTTGGAGTGAGTTGAAGTGTGTACTTAAAGCCACCCTCTATAAATCAATGTCAAACCGCAATGAACGCTATATATGACTTTGAGGCAATTATCACATAGGACAGACACCTATGTAGACATACAGAGTGACTGGGAGTCAATTATCACTGTGTGACTGCTTAATTTTCACTCTTGGTCTGATCTAGCACGTGGGAAACAATGAGAAAAAAGAGCTACAGGAAGCATTGAAATGTGCAAAGTTCTTTAATTTGCAAGAAAAAATGCATTTTCAGTGAGTTAGTAGCGTCAGGGAAAGGGGGTAGGTTTGGATAATCTGTCATTCAGTTTTTTTGTTTTTTAAAAATGTATCGTATTCCCCAATTTGAATTCTTTTCAGGCTGGAAAATGTTCGTAAAGAGCATGATTCTTGCTACTCTTTGTGAGAAACCAGGAAAGCAAAACACTGTCGACTCAATCATAATGTGACAGTTAGGGCAAACTGGTGCTGTACACTGACTAGGATTGGAACTTTAAGTGCTTCTGACTTGGAACCATCACCCATTGAAAATATATAACTGATATGCAGTATGGACTAATCATTAGTAAATCAAGAGAAAGATTTGTCAAGCTATATTGCCACTATACTACTAAGTTAAAAATAGCTTGGAGATTGCATTGAGAATAAACATGGCATAAAATATATGAATAAAATATTAATATCATCACATGAATCAGATGAATAGTTGGACAGAATAGAAAAATATCATTATAGAAAAATATAAATATTATTTCCTATCCCCAGTCAGGACAGTTAGAAGACTAACATCTAAAGCCCAGCTAGCAGCTCTGTGAGGCTATACTCAGGCACAGTAGTGATTTGAGCTAAATGCTAAGTCAGTATTAGGCTCTATTCTCTAGAGCAAGGCACACAATCACAATGCTGATATTTACATTCATGTTTACATCTTAGTTTAGTGTCTTAGCATGTTAACATTTGCTAATTAGCACTAAACACAAAGTACGGCTGAGGCTGATCGCAATGTCATTAGTTTTGCAATACATAGTCATAGACCGAAGTAATGGACAAATTGAAATTTTGACTTATTGATGGCACTAGATGATCCATCCAATAGTTGTCAAGACATTTTACTTAAAGGGGACCTATTATGCTTTTCCTTATTTTCATATATATATATATATATATAATGTTACATAGTAAACATTTGGCCATAGTAAACATGGCCAAAGTGTCAAATAATGAGGTAAACATATGTAGAGCTTTTTGCTCGCAGACTGCTCTGAACGCTTGGTTTCCAATAGCTTTTTCTACTGTCAGCCCAAGCTGACATTGGCTTGTGACGGATTTCTTTATATGGTCATCTGCTCCACGCACAGTGCACCAGTTCATGCTCTGCTCTGTCTGCTAACATTATGGCATTTTTGTATTGTTTTGGGGGTAGTCACACAGAGTCATGACCGGAGTTGAGTTGGCATGCTGTGAGTGTTTTTTACACAGTAGGGCAAAGTAAAATAAGATGTTTACTTCTTGGAGGTGTACTGGTTGTCTGCAGCTCTTCATCAAACATATCATCACTGTGGCTGTTTCTGCTTATTATTATTATGTGCATTATTTCTAACTAATCTGCTAAACAAACAGCTCCAAGTATCTCAGTATGTTGTTGTGTCGACTGGTTTTTAGTGCCGCTAATGAAACTGTGTAAATTCTGTGAGGAACATGTTTCATTTCCTGTAATTTCTTCACAATAAAACACTCCTGTTATTCAGTCATTTAAAAGCTTTTAATTTGAACCAGTAAAGCAGGAAATGTTTTCATCGGCAGCAACTTAACACGACTCTGATACAGCTGCCCCTCAGCAGGCTCCTGGAAAGCTAGACAATCAGGACAAAGTGGGCTCATCTCTCTTAAAGAGACAGGAGCTAAAACTGCCTGTTAAGAGACAGAGGCTAAACTGAAGGGCTGCATAAAGGGTTTTTTGAACTGTGATTCATGCAAAGCTACTCTAGTAGAGTCCAAAAGTAAAAATATAAAGCTGGAAATGAGCATAATAGGTCCTCTTTAAAACCATAAATGTGAACCTCGTGGTGGCACCAGAAGCAGTCTGGGATCACCAAATTCATTTGGATTCATCCTCTTAGAATCACAAATGTCTAAATGTCTAATAGTACAGTTACAGTGAGGTCAATGTTGTCTGACTCTGGTTACATGTACCCCAGCTTTTGTTTTTGTCTTTGGTTTCCTTCTACTTCATCGTTAGAGTTGTAACAATAAAATGTAGCTTTAATTTATGCTTTTTTTGTTGTTTTTTGCCAACTGCAGCTGATAGAAGTGTCTTGCTCGTCTGTTAACTTGACAGGGTTGTGACTGACAGGAGGCAGCTTAAAATGCTATTTTGAAGGGGGCAAACAGACAAAGGTATAGGTATATGTAGATCTCACCCCACAATTATCACTTGTTTCAACATTGAGCAGAACTTCTTTAAAAATGAATGATATCATACTTTTTGCCATGATATTACAGATTGCAGCACCTCCATAGTGGCAGATCAGAAATCTCCAGTTGTTTTGTGTTCTGTGTGGAAATGAGTGGGGGTAAATGAGCCTGAGGTGGCTTGGTTGAAAAGAATTTAAAACATCTTTTGTTGTTGTTCATGTAAATGAGAACTGTCAGAATTGGCACACCAAAACCTGTGCTGCACATTGAGTGGAAAATAAAATGAGAAAAAACTGTGCTCAGGTAGGTAGGTTACTCTGATCCTCACAGCACCCTTAATGCTACTTTGTGGATGCCATCTCTGAATGTCTGTAATGCATCACAATTTGCGGATTATACTCAGTAATCAGACATCATCATTATTTTTATCATGTTTCAGAATACAAAGTTATTTTGGGGTCAACAAATGTATTTTCATGGGTTTTATGTTCTTACTGTCTGTTAGTTGCTACATCAATTGTATAGTGTTGTAGTCTATACTGACAAAGCCCTGCTGACTGATGATATAGAGGCTGGGTGTTTGGAGTGGATAGCAATTTATTTTTCACAATATACAGGAAACTACTGGAGACACTCTGTTTCAGTCATCTCATGACTGTATGTGTGTGTGTGTGCGTGTGTTTGTGTGTGAAAGACAGAAAGAGTGCATCTGGGTAACTGTGTCTTTGTGTTATTGTGTCGATGTGTGAAAGAGGGAGACAGAGAGTAACAAACCGAGGTGTTAGTTTATGTATACAGTAAGTGTGTGTGTGTGTGCATGAACAGTACTGTATGTATTATCATATGATGCCAAGATTTTAGCTAAATCATTTGCAAATGTCTGTATACGGTTGTGAATGTGTCAATCTGTATATGTGCACAATGTGTAAACAATCTGTCATATTTGAAAATGTAAACTGAGTAAATGAGTGAAATGTGTAAATATAAAAGCTGGAAAAAGAGACTTCCTCAGTTCAACTCAAATAAGCTTCTCAATTGACTTTATTTTATATGTGACTTCTGCTACACTCCTGCCGTGCACAAGATCTGCAAATGTGTGAGATCAGCAGATGTATTTATGATTTTATGCACTCAACTGTGGCTGTCAGGCAAACACTTCCTCCATGGCTGCACATGATCCCACAACAAGCTCTGCAAATATAATTGTTTCATTTATTAATGTTTGTGGTTAGGATGTCATGACTGGGGAAACAGCCACTCCCGGTGTAGTGGCAGGACTGGTAGCAAAAAAAGACTAACAGCCAATCCACCTATAAAGCATTTTTAGAAGTGTTTTTGACGTACATCACTCACATGTCTCACGGAACAGATACGCTTCCACTTTATCAAATGTATCACTCCTCACTGACTCCAAGACAAGTGCGTCACCCTGGTAGCCCCCACGTATTTTTATGCTTTGAGCCTATTTTTTTCTCCTCTGGCACTTTTAGTAATCTGCACAGACAACTGTTTAAATCACACAAATATCCCGCTGTATATGTATTTTGAACTTATTAACCATATCTATATTGACTGATCAAGATTCTCAGTCTGCCTGTGAGCTTGCCTGTTTGACAACAGGCAGATTCCCCTCGCTTGCTACGGTGGGCGGAGAAATAAAATCAGTGAATCAATAAATACAAACTCTGTCAACTTCTTCCTGTGGAGCCTACATGATAATTAGTTAAGTTCAGTAAATTTCTGCTGTCAGTCAGCCTGGTGACAGTTTGGCTAGCCATTGTCCCCTCAGCATCAGGAGCTGCTGCTGACAGACAGCTGGTTCTGTGGACAGAGACATCAGAACACAGGTTGGAGTCGCTGTGCAATGAATGGATATAACACTTCAAGAGCGATTACATGCTGCTCACGTCTCACTTATGTGGATTCCCAGTAAAAGGCATCAATTCACATTTGTATGTGTCCAGACCATTACGCAGATAATAAATCTAATCGTATCTTTGTTTTCCCACACAAGATGAAAATCTGGGATGGCCAGAAGGTGGGGATAATGCACCTAAAGCTGTTTGAGAACTACCCAAAAATGGGAATACAAGGAAAAAGATGAAGAAGATTACTACAATGCAGAAGAAGAAAATGGAAGAGGATAAAGAAGACTAAAGCTACGGTGAATCAAGACAAAATGGCCTGTCTTTACCCCCACCCTTCCCAAAGACAGAACTGTCCCTTCTCATGCCTGGTTTGGATGGGATGACCCAGTGGCTTTTGAGTGACAGGATTCTTAGCCAGTATTGTGTCACAACAGGGGATGCAAGTGGGGGTGGGGGTATTGAGCAGCTTGTCTCAAATGGCTAAGTAAGTAGATGCAAATGTCAATACATTGCCCTCAATTAAGCAAGCATGGAGAGAAGATTAAAGAAGTCTGCCTTTGCTCACAGAACTAGGGTTACAATGTGGAACCCTTAAGCCTATCCCCTGTGCCTCTTTTTGCTACCTTGTAGCATAAAACACCACACACCAGGTGGGACTGTGGTAGTATACTGACAGCATCACTACTGACTGCAGCCATTTGGATCAGCCAACATGAAAAGTTGCCCAGTGCAGCTTTATGAAATGAAAAAAAAATATGAAATGTGAAGTCCTGTGACAAATCCATCATAGTATGAGTATGTGGAAATACCTCTCCCCACTGCTGTATAAACAATCAACTTCTTTCTTGTTAGGCAACCATAAAGAGATCAAAACTACTCCCACAAGAGTTAAAAATTCCATGTCTGTGGCACTTTTATAAATCCAGCACTGAGCAGAATCCTATAGTAGGCTTTTTATAATTCTACTGAGGCCAGGGGAGAGAAAGAAACACCGGTGAAAAAGCAGGACAACGAGGCCTGTCTGGTCAAACACAGTCTGTTCTTAGAAATTCTGTTCTGTTCTATTCTGGACACACACACACACACACACACACAACAAAAAAATGCACACACACACACACACACACATACACAGAGTTAGCTGGTCAGCAATGGGATGAGCAGGGCAACAGAGTTATTGATTTCTACTTGTTGTTGTTTGGAAGGCTAGCTTGTCATAGCAGCTCTCCAGATGATGTGCGGAAAGAATGCACACAGCAACTAGGGCTGTCGCGGTGAAGAAATTTCCCCTGCAGTGATTTAGGGTGGCTCAACAGCACAGTATGTGGTCATATGCGATATAAGCGCCTTTCTTTTTTTGTTGCGAAAATCAAGGGAAAGTTAGTCTGATTGTGTTGTTGGCCAAATGGAGCAGCAGTACCTGATGAACACGGAAAATACTTTAAATCATGTTGTGGTAGGAAACAATGTTGGCCTACAGCCGAGTCCCCTTAAACCTGGGATTTATGAATGGAGTCTGGCTGGACGCGCCTGATTGGTGGAAAACTACTACCTTGCAGGTTAAATGGCAGCCTGCTCGGCTGCACAGTGACCCAGGAAAGTTTAAACATATAACCAAGACAAATATTCATACAGGTGTGTTTTAACTGCAGTTGGCTTGTCTACAGCAGGGTATTGCAATATTGCAGTTATTGTGAAAGCTCTAACAGGCAACAACAAGAATCATTTAATCTGGAGAGAATGAGAAGCAGATTTAAAGACACAACACTCAAAGGCAACACTTTAATAGGTTAAACCTACTGCTGTTGTGTTTTCCAATAATCTTACAGTGCATCGTTTATCTTTTGCATTTAACATTTGCACTCACTGTTCTCACTCCAGGTGTATCAACATTATGACAGCTGGCTGCTGAACAGCAGCATTTGAATACAAACGGAAACATTTACATTCTCCATTTCACCACCTGCGTGTTTGGTGTAGGCCATAGGCCAAAGGTAGACTTTCTGATGAATCCTAAATTATATCCACATTACCATGCAACTAACACGATAAGATTGACAAGATACATTATATTCACTGTATTGGAATACTTGCTACATGATTTGATCACACATTTGTTAGAATTTTTCACCACTGCAGCATAATAGCAACTATGTCAGGTCCCCCATCTTGTGGTCCTGGTCTTGAGGAGGGACTCTGTTTCAAAATTAAGACTTAAATTGTTTATATTGAGCTCATTTGTTGTAAAGTTGTGTTTTATCAAAGGAGTAGGAGTATTGTAAGATGGTTACAACAATAATTTTCATTGTCAAAAAAGTCTTGTTTTATTTTAATAGGTGATTCATTGTTCAATGTATAAAATGTTGGAAATTGTGAAAATAACCAGTTAATAAATTCAAATTACTTGTTTTGTCTGACCAACAGTCAAACTGTACCACTGAATTGATGGCATTTCATTGAAATTGAACACATTATGAATTAAACGTATCAATTAACAAAATTGTTGCCAATTAATTTTCGACTACTGGGGCGGCTGTGGTTCAGGAGGTAGAGCGGGTCGTCTACTAATCAGAAGATTGGCGGTTCGATTCCCGACTCCTCCAGTCCGTATGTCGAAGTATCCTTGGGCAAGATACTGAACCCCAAATTGCTCCTGATGGCTGTGCCATCAGTGTATGAATGTGTGCAAATGGTTAGATTTCCTCTGATGGGCAGGTTGGGACCTTGTATGGTAGCCCCTGTACCCATTCAGTGTATGAATGTGTGTGAATGGGTGAATTGACTCGTAGTGTTAAAAGCGCTTTGAGTAGTCGGATGACTAGAAAGGCGCTATACAAGTACAGTCCATTTAATTGATTAATCATGTAACTTTTTTAGCTCTAGAGTAATAGTGGGTATAAATGGGGGCCCAACAAAAAATTGGATGTGTGCGATACATTTGAGGCAAATTTGTGATTTGTGATTTTGGACCATATACAGTAATTGAAATGGACTTGATTAGACTTGATTTGATGGATGGGTGTATTCAGACTCAGGAACATCCCTCTTAGAATGTGTGTGAAGGACATATTAAAGATTGACAGTAGGAATTTATATGGGCATATGATCAATCACATGCTGTTGTGGTTGGAGATGCTGTTGGAACAAAACAGACAGGCTGCAGCTGACATCAGCTGGCATTCTACAAAAATGCACATTAACATTTCTGCAGGTCTGCATGGAGAAAGGCATCATGGGTAACTGTAGGCTGCAGACACTCATTTATTAATTTATTAATTTAGCACTTGCGAAAGACCCGGTGCACACACCTTTCAAACAATATGTTGGCTGGCCTTGCAAGTGACACCTGTGCACATATGAGCACAACTTAAAAGCAGAAATGGAATACAAGGCTACCAATAGATGAGGAAGTTAGTCAGGATGCAGAATGAAAGCGGCATCAGTTCTCCATCAATACACAATAAATATAGTTAGCTGCACAAGTCACACAAAAATAAAAAAATACGCCTAAGGTCACAGTTAAGTGTCTTAAGTGCAAATGAAAAGCTGTTACAAGGCCTGTGTGGACAGCTGCATTGATTAAAATTTAAGCTCGTGTGTTCCATCAGATGTGTATGTTTACCTTGCGAGGCAGCTGGATTCGCAAGATCAGGACATCACAAGATCACGTAAGAATCCATCTTGTCAGGCTTTAAGTTATGTGCTTGTGTCCAAACCACCGGTGGTTCAGACCATTCAGTGTCCTATGCAAGGTAAGACAGTGGTAGACAGTGATAGACAGATGGTTCATCCAATCACCTGCCAAGTATTTTTTGAAAGTGCCTGCCCTTATCCAAACAGTTTCGAAGGACGACTTCTCAGATGGTGCTGTGTAACAAACCATATGGTGCATCAGGTTATATGCGCGTAGTTGACAACTGAAAAACGTGGCTGAAACGCGTCTATATAGATATTCTGGTGTTAAGCCCAGTTCAGACCAGAGATTCACCATGAGACAAAACCATTTTAGAATGTTGCAGGGAAAAGTTGCAGCAGTGTGAACTGGCCTATCTGAGCTTGAGTGAAGCTGACTGATGGCATCGCCTGCATCTCAGCTTGTCAAGTCGCCAGTGGTTGGTTTTAGAACGTGTCACCTGTTTCAACAGCCAATCAGCGCGTAGCAAAGTCAGCTGGTCAAGTCAGCAAACTGATCAAAATGGCAAAGTTTTGAACAGAGGAAAAGAGAGCCTCGACCCTCTCATTTTTTTCATGTTTTCAACGTTTCAACAATATTAGGAATGCAACTGTAGCAAGTAACTCAATATCACTATCCTCATTCATATTTTAAGATGCTACAAATTTTAAGTTTAAGTACAGAGTCATTGCTATGGAGAAGATACACTGTCTCGTCTAGTCACATTGGTGTAAACTGGCAGGTTTTGCAGACCGGCACATTGCAAGTAGTTGCATGTTTGAACTTGTATCGTCATGAATCTTTGGTCTGAACTAAGCCTTAGAGTCATCCACAATCCAAATATGACACCTAAATGCCAGTTTATACATATAATATACTGTAGTTGATTCTAAAAACAGAACTGAGTCATCTACTTACCTCCATGTCTGTCAGAGGCAAATGGCAACCACCATGGCTAAGAGCTGAAGCCATTGCAGTTCCATTAATGGTTGCTAGATGCTAAAAAAGTCTGGTGAGAAAGTGCCAGTTTTTGGAATTTTCTTCTTTGACGATGCACTTCTCTGTGACTGCCCTGTAGTGGTTTGGTAGAAGATTCTCCTTTCTGGTGTGTGTCACCAGGCAACTATCAGATAAAAAGAAAGTTGTTCTTTCCTAAAATTTTAAGTTATTCTTTCTTAAATTGCCTATGTTCAGTGACGATGAGTCATTTAGGTGCTGGGTGCAGAAAAAAGTGGTTTTAGTGGAACTGAGTAATTAGTAATTAATTAGAAAGGAATTAGTTATTATTCCGTATTAATAAATGACATACTCGGCTGCTGCTTTATGATTATTCTAAAATTTGAGGTCAGTGGCTTGATACAGTAGTTTTCAACTGTGTTTTCAACTGTTTGACTCCAGAAGGAGCTATGTGGGGATAGCCCCACTCTGGCAGCATCAAATGCTTTGAAAACAACAATCCCCATGCCCAAAGCCTTTTGCCATAAAAGCAGGTGGCATAAACTTGATGCCTAGTGGGGCTGATTAACTGTTGTCCTGATGCTATTTGATTGCTTGTAGATAGCGGTTAGCAGAAGTTGTATTTCTCCTGGAAAGTAACTGCCATCATGAATGAAGTGGATTATCTTTTAGAACACAAATTTGAAACTCTGCCTTTTGAAGAAAAGTGTGAGATTATACACCCACTAGCCGTGGGATATTGTGATAAACCAAACTGCAGGCAAAGACAATTGCAGATTTAATAACCTTCTATGAATATAGTCTTTCTATTAAAGCAGAGTCTGAAGGTTACATTTTTATAGATATTAATGTAGAAATCAGCTGCAAAAGTGGCTGCAATAAACTTTGTGAGGCAGACAGCAGCACAAGACATGATATCTGACTGCACACCTACAATACTAATGGGATGAGTCACTGACACTGTCATTCATTTGTGCTGACCAGGACTTGTACCTCCCATACATGACCTTTACAATTTTAGGGCTCTCTCTAGGGGCCATTATTTCAGTCATTTCACAGCCAGAAAAGTCACAACACCTAAAATATCTTCCTCTCAACTTTTTGAGGACTTTAATTGTGCTACTTTTACTGTGAATAAGAAAAGTATGTAACACTTTTAACCATTTAAAAATATAGCTGGTGTTACCTTGCAACAGTGTGCAATAAGGTTTGAGAACACAAGTTACTTCGTTTGCAAGGAAATAAATCAGTTGTAATAATTTGTATCCATATTTGTACATTAAAGTCTTTCATTTTTATTGATAAGGGTAGCATGAAAACTGAAATCTGTAACTTTCTGTAAATTTCTGGCCTCAACAGCAGTGTGAGCAGTGTGTCTCAAACACATTGATATATTAAAAATGCAAAAAGACTAAGAGCCCTATTTTAACGATCTAAGCATATGGGCTGAAGCACATGGTGCAAGTGTATTTAGGGTGTGTCCAAATCCACTTTTGCTAGTTTAACAGTGGAATAAATGGTCACAGTGCCAGGTGCATGGTTCAAAATGTACTTAGTCTCCTAATTAATCATGGGTGTGTTTTGGGCGTAGCATGCAATAAACCAGTCAGAGTGTCATCTCCCATTCCCTTTAATAGCCAGGTGCTCTTGCGCCTTTGTGGATTGCTATTGTAATGGCAGATTTGCCAAGTAGTAAGAAGGAACACTTCTCTACAGAGTAAACAAATCTGCTCGTGTGCAAAGTGAAAGTGCACGATCCATTATGAGCACACTGGCCTCTGCTGCTCCTGGACGCTCCCGTGGTCAGCCCCTTCGTGGTGCTTCTTGCCTGCGAACCGAGGAGGAAGAAGACCACCAATTTCAGATCCTGTTCATTAATTTGTTGCAAATTTCTTTTTGTTTGTTTTTTGAAAAGGTTTATTTTTTTAATTACAGCTTTGGTTCTCTTTAAAATTGTTTTGTTCAGTCATGGAGTAACAGGTAAAATCAGTTGGGTTTTAATTGCTGTAAGTATAGAAACCTGATCACTGTAATCTCAAAAATGTCAAAGAATATTTGTTAAATATTGTTCAAAAATTAAATCATTAATTTTAATCATGTAAAAAATCATCACACACAGTTGTCAGGACTTGATCAGCTCTCCAAGGTGTTGATCCTGCTGCTGGTAGCAGCTAGGAGCTGTCCACAGTTCTTTCCTTCTTTAGTTTAATCATTGTTTTCACCTCATTTATTTCCCCATGTGTTCCTCATGTCCTCATGTATTGATGTAGCAGGAAAGTCGATCTGTGTCTGATCCGTTGTTGAAATCTATTTGCTGGATCTTGACAGACACCCTCAACCTGACGGGTCTGTTTAAATACCTACATGTATTGTCATGGTTTGGTCAAATAAATAGACAATACCCACAGCAAATTCAATGTAAAATGGCAATTATTTTTGAAGGTACGGATTAATATTGATTAGTGGGTAGTAGTTAGGATTCATCCTCTGGGGACCAGTTCTTGGTCAGTCTTGGGGTTTGAATGTATGTCTTTTTAAAGCCTGCATATAAATATTTTTACATAAACTGATTATGTCTAATGTCTTATGTCCCACTCATAGCAGCTCTGCAGTTCCCCTCAGACCTGCAGACTGTTTTAGCAACTTTTTAGCGACTTTTAACACTTTTATTTTGGTTTTATAGCCAGCTTGGTTCAGTCTCACCACTCTCATCAACCTCATCTCCAGCCGCAGGAGACAGCTGTTGTTAGCAAAAACATATCTGATGGAGCAAGCATGCTGATCTTTCAGTTTGGTAAAAGTAGCAGTACCACAATTTAAATATACTTTAATGCAAGTTAAATTCCTGCATTAATAGTTATGCTTAGACCTACACAAACAGATTTTTTTTTTTTATTTCCATGGGGACAGCACAACATTTATACAATATAGTGAACGTCTCTGCAAACAGCTGATTTATACATTCAGCAGACACAGACATTTGGACTCACGTGTCAGGCAACCTGGTTTGGTCTCCACCAACTCCTGAGGGAAATATCTGGCTCTTTAGCTGCTAATGCTCCACTATGTTCACCAGCATGTCGCTAACTGTGGGCCCTATTTTCCCGCAGGCGCAAGACCAGCGCTGGTCCAAACACAGTCTTTATGCAATTATCCACAGGCGCAAGTCTACTTTTTGTGCATCTGTGCCTGTTTGGTAATTTCTGGGCACCGAACGAGCACGCTTGCACCGATGTGGGAGGAGAGGCTGTGTTTATGCAGATTATCAGTGCAATTTTGGTGCTCATTTTGGCATGAAATTGTGTTTACGATAAAACCTGCTCCGACCACCTCTTATCGCACACACAGACGCAGGGCAATTTTCGTAGCTTCAGTTGCATGACACACACGCACACAGACCAAAAATTCACAAAACACTGTTTATTTATGTAGTTTTGCTCCTTTCAGTTTGCTACACGCTTTTTCACTTACTGCAGATTGACATGAGAATCAAAACACAATTTTATTTTTAAAGAAGATTTTTACCGATAATATCATCCACATGAGCGTAAGTTCGGAAATACATTGTGTTGGATTCTGTTTCCCAAAACAACTTGTAGAATGTGGGATCTTTCCATGTTTATTAATCAGCTGTAGTCATCACACAGCAGCAGGAATGATACTTGTGTTTCATCTACAGTCTATTATTAGAGAGGGACTGTATATCAGTTTACAAGTGGATGGAACAGCAGAGGAAACTTCATTAATTATTTAAATCTTCTGACATGGCAACAGGATCGTTCAGGGTCTACGGTAATTAATGTTCTGCATTTTCTAAACATCAGACTGGAAAACTGTTACTCACAGATTCCAAGTTTAATAAAATAATTTGAAGTAACACAGCGGTCCTCATGATGCATCCTGAGCTTCATCAAATCTGTCCTGACATTCTGACATTTTTATTAAATAAAAGCCCTGTCTATTTCTCTGTCATGTCACAAGGATTATTACAGTGACTTTTCAGTTATATTACTTATAGTCAAGTCTCAAAATATTTGCAGTAGTCAGTTCTGTCCATGTACATGTATCCATACAATCAGTGTGTAAAATAGCCTCTGACAGCTGGAGGCCCTGTGCCTTACGCTCCTTCCTAAACAGAGTAGGCCTACATCAACATCCTATATGCTGTGAACAAATAAAACATGCTTGTGAAAACATTTTAAAACAGGTTTGAACACAGTCCTGCTTACTTTACGCACAACTGGCACTGCGTGGATATTGTCATCATTTAAATATTTAAGTATTTGGACAAAACAGTGATCGAACTTCTTCTTTTCTTTCTTCTTTTGAAACACTAACCAGCAAATTTCCAAACCTGATTTTGTATCTGTTTATTTAAAGATATTGTATATACTTAAAAGCATAAATGAGGACTTTCAAATATGCAGAGGAGGAGTACAACTGCAGAGTTTAAATGGATTCATTATCCTCTATTAATTGTTTGCACAAAATAAGTAGCATCATCGGGATGCCAGCAGGTGCAGCACACATGAGAACACATCAGCTTTATTTTCATTCTAACACTGTCAGCATATTTGGATTGATGTATATTAATATTTGGGGTGTCCTGAATGTATATTTTGGAACTTCAGGTGCTTCACAGGGGTGAACTCTCTCTCACTCAGCCTCTCTCTCCAGTTTCACCTGTTGCAGCATTTAAAGGCGATGAGAGGAGCTCATGTGATTGGTCATTATTGAAGCTCACCCCGACTCCACCTGCTGATTCTGTATTCCTCCCACTAACAATGTATTCAGTCTCCTCCATGTTGTGCCTGGCTGAGCCCAGAGAGCGCCAGTGCTGATGGTCGGGAAAACTGCAAAAATGTGTTGGTCACACCCACATGAGCCATACGCCAGGAATTAAGACTTGAATCTGTGCCTGCACTCTATTTCGGGAAAATAGGGCCCTGTGTTTTGTCTGATGTTTGGTGCTGGACAGGCAGTGTATGTTGGGTTTATCAGGGTTTTCTTTCAATGAAAACAACTAGAACAGTAAAGTTGCAGGTCATAAAACCAAAACAATGAGCTGAAAGATGCTAAAACTATAGAGATGAGGGGGACTGCTCTGTGGGTTCATCAATACGATAACTGCTTTCACATAACACATGGCAATTTTATGGTTTGTTAATATAGAAATATTGATTACTGCAACTTTTCACCACTGGGCATGCAGTTGTTATCTTGCTTTGGGCCAAAATGGACAGGTTGAATGACATCACATCACAATTCAGAGGTGATTAAATGAAATATAAAAAAGCAAAAACTGCAGGGCAGATTATCAGATGGAAGTCTTTATATTTTTACATAAACTGATAATGTGTAATGTGAAATGGGCCGCTTACAGTGACAAATAATTATTCCCCTCAGCTCTGCAGACTGTTTTTGCATCTTTTAGCTCATTATTTTGGTTTTACAGCCTGAAACTTTACCATTTTGCTTCAGTCTCACTGCTAAAAGGAGAAAAAATACTGGATACATTTATCAGGTGGACACAAACACAACTCTAATTGAATGCTAATGTTGCTGTGTCTCTGCTGGATGTGTAAATAAGCAATCATTTGCTACCTTATATCATTTTTTAAGGTGGTAATATATCAATATGAAGTTTTAAGATTGTTCTGCTGCTGTCAAGTGGTCAAAAAATCTGTAAATGCAGCTTTAAGTTCAGATGCAATTTCACTATTCTTACTAATTATGTTATTATATATACTTTGTTTATATAGTTTGTATCTTTGTTTTTAATTAAGATGATTTTGTTGTGCCAATTTAAAATATATAATACTCAGATAAAGTAACTTTTTTTGTTATTGTCATATTACACTTATTCAAGTTAATATTGTATTTGTATTTGTATTCTATTTCTCTTTTATTCTATTCTTGTCTCTGGAGATTCTAATGAGACAAAGTCTGATTAAAGATAGAGAAACCTCTTCAATCAGCATGCTGCCCAAAGGTCACACACACACACACACACACACACACACACAATTAAAGTCCTGCTCAAAGCTCCCATCCTAAAGGTTATTTCACGTTAACAATCAATAACGCTTTAATCCTTCACATCTCCACTGAGAGCTGTGCAGTGTGTGCGTGTGTACGCATGTGTGTTTTTCATTTTCATGCCTTGAACTCTCTCTGCTCTCCTCGACAGGCTGTCAAAAAAATAAGTTTGGTTCTGAATTGACCCATCCGGTTCAAAAAAGGTTACATGAAAAAAAGGCAAGATGTCTCTGTGAAAACATTACCCCAACAATTCTGTGGAAAACCATTTTATTGTTTTGGATTTTTAAACATGTTTGTATGAAGATTTGTTGTGAAGAACTAAGAATGAGCAGAATGAAGCACTGCAAACACACACTGACAGGTGGGGCTCTGTTAACTTTCAATTTCATTTCAAAACATTAAAGGGACAAAACATGAAATTTCTTAGGTTCCATGCCAAAAGACATGTGGCCCTATTTTAACAATCTAAGCACACAGTCTGAAGCTCATGGTGCAAGTGCATTTAGGATGTGTCCAAATCCATTTTTGTTAGTTTAATTAATGGTGGAAAAAATGGCCGCAGCACCAGGCACATGGTTCAAAAGTGTTTTACTTAGTCTCTTAATTAATTATGGGTGTGTTTTGGGCCTTAAAAGCCAGGTGTTCTTGCACCTTGGCAGGCTGCTATTATAATGGCTGATGTGCCAAGTAGTAAGAAGGAACGCTTCTCTGCAGAGGAAACAGATCTTCTCATGTGCAAAGTGAAAGCGCACGATCTCTCTTAATGTACACAATAATAATCTTTCACATTGTAATCCCTATATTTGTAATATTTTGCATGTTTGTGCGCTGCTGCGTGTGTGTAACAAGTGTACGCATGTTGTGCACCCACCTATGTAGGCGCATATTACTATCGTGATAATGCGCCCTTAAAATGACAGTGAAATACTGCGCCACTGACTTCAGACCAGGTTTTTGTTGGTCAGTCGCACAGTTGCTTTCCACTGCCTCAAGATAGCAATGTGCCAACAATGCACCTGACCACACCTCATTTTAAGACCAACACGCCTATGGGCATTTGTGCATTTGCTATTTAAACAACATGGGTGCTGGATGGGAAAATGACAACTGCATCGGTCTTAAACTAGCAAAGACACTTGCGTTATGCTTGGCACTTCTAACTGCAACAGACACACAAGAAAAATATGTTCTCTGGATCTTTACTTCAGTGATCTTCCTTATGCTGCAAATATCCTACTGTATATTTGTTTTCAACTTATTAACCGTATCAATGAATCAATAAATACAAACACTGTTGATTTCTTCCTGTGGAGCCGACATGCAAACTATGTTGGTTCAGTAAATTTCTGCTGTCAGTCAGCCTGATGAAGACAGTTTGTCCGGCCGCTGTCCTCTCAGCTCTCCAGGAGCTGCAGCTGACAGACGGCTGCTTCTGTGGACAGAGATGCTGAATGCAGGTCAAGTGAGAAGTGGGGAGGCTGCAGAGAGGCATGGATGGACCATTGTGCTCACATGACATGAATTTTTTTTCTGCTTGTGATAAAGTGTGAGAGGAACATAACTGACTCTACTGATGACACATTGCTTTGAATTCCGCCATATTTCTCTTTTGGTCATTGCCTTGGCAATGCATGTCCATGAATTTGCACAAAGGGAGGGGTGTATTTGTTTGGGTGTTTAGTTCAAATCACTAAACACCCAAAATAACAACTAACAAACAAATAACAAATAACAACTCTCCAGAATGACTGACTCTACCTTTAAACAACTGGACTCAAATTTTGTCATGAAGGCTAAATATGAGAACAATTGGTTAGATTTTTTTTACAATGCACAAAGGTAAAACTGACACTAACAGTTTAAAAACATAACATAAAGTATATTTAAAAGGCTTAATACTGGTTGAATCAATGTAAATGATTCAACCAGTGCTATTGCTATGCTATTGCTATTTACCAGGCATTCAGATTGTTTAAAAATAAAAAATAAAAAAAATAAAAAAATACAAGGGGCTGCGTTGGTGTGGGTATGTTGTTTCAGGTACTGGTGAGAAGACGGAATACTATACTGTATGAACCATGAATCAAACTTTAGAGCAACCTCCACACTGTCACATCTGGAGCTGTGGTATAACACAGATCACCACGCCTTCATTAAATATACTGACTTTAACAAATTAGCTCCTGTATCTGGCTGTACTAAACTGGCTCTCTGGCTGATGGGATGACCAGGGCTGGAACATAAACAGTTGGAAACTGTCTTGTGTGTTCTTTATTCTTTATTCTTCATACATAATTATCAAATACACATTTTAATTATAAATGAATAACCAAAATAAAAGTCTATCTTTCCATACACACATCAGCATATAAATCACACAGATGCCACAGCGACAAATGGGAAAAAACAATATGTCAAAACAAATTTCTATGAACTGCTGATTTATATAATGCCTGCTAGTAGGGGGTGCTGCAGCAGCCTCGTCCTTCAGTAAAATGACGCTGTTCATGTAACAAAGTTATCTACCAGGAATATGTGTTTTTTAGAAGATGTCGCATTGCATCAAAATTTGAACCAGGTCCAGCTTCTCTGCTGGACAATGCTGTGTTTTATTGCTGGAGCCCTCTGTGTCGGCCTCATTGACATCAATGAGGGGGCTGTGTTTTTCCCACACTGTGCTCATGTCAGTCTGAACACGGCCTTATGCTCCATCATTTATGATGCTGAGCTGCAGGAACAACAGAGTGAATCAGTTGAGCTCAGACACCTTAACCCTGCCCTTTAACAGGTTTGACTGAAAGGACAGAATGTACATCTGAATCATACAGCACAAATCAGCGAAACTCACAAAATACTTCTCATTTCCTGAAATACCCCTGGTATTTTGATTGGGACAAAATGCCCAAGCTGTTGGAGTTATACCATTCACAGTCTTTGTTCATCTGCTGTTTTCATCAATGCTAACAGCGAGAATGTTAAGGCAAAACACACATGCAAACAAATAGCAATTTTGACCTTGTTTCTGGTTTCTCTCAGCGTAAACACATTCTGATGATGAATCTATTCAATAAGAAACTATCGTCCTTCAGGAGAGGTCTCAGCCCTGTGAACCTCTCAGCTAAACACACTTCACACTGTCATCCCTTTCTGTCTTTGTAGCCCTGAATATTTATGTCTTCAGACAATGATACACACAGTATAATGTGGTTTTCAGAACTGACCACAGCAGAAAACTGAGCTTGTTGCAGATATGTTGTTGTTACTTTAATTTAACCAGGAGGGTCTCTTGAGATGGAAATCTCTTCTTCAAAAAGACCCTGAGGCAAAATGGAGGCACAGTTACAACAAAGAACCAACACACAAAAAGGAGAGGAATAATACAAAATAAAAACAACAAAAACAAAGTTAGAATGTTAAATAATGTTATAAATGATGTGTAATGTAAATGATGAATAATGTTAAAAATGTTAGAGTGAATGAATTCCTACACGCGGGAGAAAAAAGACTAAGCTATTGTTTCACTGATGATGACCATACATGCAATGACCAATCAGAAGAGATTTTCAAATCAACTTTTCCCCATATACAGATCTCACTAAACAAACCTCAACATCTAAGTTTTCCTCCTTATGTTGTATCACTTCTCAGTATTTGTTATAGGGGATCACATTGTAATACATTTGGTTATTTAAAAGTTACCAGACTACAGGAGCAAAGTTTTCTGCTTCGTGGAGCTGTTTGATGATGATCTTTCAATAAAAAACGTGGATTTTAGAGCATCCCAGGGATGAATTGAATTTGAAATCCAGAATTTGAAGCTTTGTTGATTGGCTGACTGGAGGACCTGCAGGAGTTGAACGTACCAAGTCAGCTCATAACACAATGCTCTTCCATAGTCTACCGCTATCAAAAAAATAAATAATTTCTCCTCCGAAACGAAGGAGAAATAATTCAAACTAATGGCCTTAACATTAACCTATCATTTTTAACTTTAACACGGTGACAGTGAGGAAAATACTTCTGGGCGGGCCCTCCAGTCTGCCAATCGCAAAGCTTCAAATTCTGGATTTCAAATTCAATTAATCTCTGGGGTGCTCTAAAATCTGTTTTTTATTGAAAGAACATCATCAAACAGTTACATAAAATAACAAATAACATAACAGCTCAGATAACTACACCACACAAGGAAAGCTTTTATGCAAGTTATATTTACTTAGTCCAGAGGTATTGAGCTACATTCTATATATACATTTTTTTACTAACTTAAATGTAAGCCCACTGTCAGCCAAGTGTTTACTGTGCTGCTGATTTACTTTGATCTGAAGGAGCACAAATTAAAAATAATCAGGACATCGTAGTCAATGATAGTAGTTAAGTTATTGCGTGAAGCTAATATCATTCACCAATATGTCCAAAATACATACAGAATACTAAGAGGAATGAGGGGAAGAAAACAGCAAAAAAACTTTTTAGCAGCACAAGAATGATGAAATTTCTGGGTCTCAGGAGGGTATGGATGGTATTTGTATGAAGTATGAAGACACACCAACATGTCAATAAGCCTGGCAGATATGTCAATTTTTTTTCTCCAAAATAAAAGTTGCTTTCACCCAAAGGGCATCACAGGCTCACCTGAAAAGTAGGGATAATCTGTAGGGGATTTCCAGCACGTGTCGAGGAGGTAAGACATGAATCCCTATGTCTGTGTGTGTATGTGTGTGGGAGACATGAGGCCGCTGATGAAAATCAATAGTCTGGAGGAGTTGTGTTGTGAGCTGGACATGATTTTGGACATGGGGGATGCATGTGTGTATTTAAACAGACTGAGAGAGAGAGGGAGAGAGAGAATATTGTATATATTTGAGTGTTCGCGGGTGTGTGTGTGCACTCTACTCTGATTTTTAGCCTTGAAAGAATTTTTCTGTGCAGGGAGATAATTCCACCTGTCTCTGATTTAGTTTCACTTATATCACAGTGTCACTGCCCTGTAAAAGGAGGCTGCTGCACATGTAAAAAGATTGACTCAGCGGTGATAAAGATGTTTGGCACACACTGATCCATGGAAATGACTGTTAAACTGAGGTCTCATCGAATGTGACCTTTCTGAGAGTTTACATGGCACACATCGAGAGGGGAAAGATTGTTTTTGTCCACAGTGGATGCAGCTGGTAATACTTGACTGTCGGCAGTGTGAGAAGGAGACAGGCTAGAAAACGAAATAAAAGTGGAGTGTAAAAGTTAAAACAAGTGGAATGATCTGAGACCCACTGGCAGATATTCTCACTGAGAAACAGTGTGAATACTGGATCAGATTACTTGTTACGATGGTTCTGTCATGTCCTATTCCATCACTGTGTTCTTCATAATTTAACAGTGTGAGTCCCCAAGTTAGTGACCTCACAATGAATAAGACATGGCTGCCAGGACCTCTCTCTCCTTCATTCACTTATGCTCTCCCTCATTCTCAATATATTATGTTTTCTCATCTCTCCTTTATACTGTCACATCATCTCTCCATTAGAATTGTAATGTTTACATTGTAATGACTGTTCTTTAACAGTAAATACAGCCAGAACGGTTGATGCAAATTCTTAATGGCAGATATTAAAATGTCATTTTCTCATGATTACATGCTATGTACTGACACACATGGACACACCGTGACTTTCCCTCATTTGCTGCAGTTTATATATTCTTAAATACTGTCTGTAATGGGTTTATAATATGTTTGCAAAGCATCATTCTTTTTCATTCATTCATCTTTTTTTCTAGTATAATTGTATTGTGTATAATTGAGGAAGAGTAAAATAAAAATGGTTAAAATCAACTGAGCAGAGGCTGAGATGTCCTGACTTTTACTCCCTAATAGGGGTCAAGCTTAGAAACCATCAGATCCTAAACTTCCCATGATGCATCTCAATAGCATTGTTTGTTATGCTGCTATCATTTTACAGACTGTAGTGCTGTCAGACTGTGGATTTTTGAGGCTGATACTTGTACTTACCTATTTTAGGGTTTTGAAACATGGATAACATACTGTTTTCTTACATAAACACAAAAGACAAACATTCTGAATAAAGCACCCCTCAATGTTTTCCTTCTGAAGAACTATGACAGAGAGACATACTGACGAGATATTTTACAGTTGAAAAATAAATCTAGATCTAGAAATAAAAACAGCCAGAGGGTGGTGACAACTAACAGCAGGTGATATTGACCTTTTACTGTATGGTCTTTTCCTTTGCCACAGGAGCTGCTCAGCTGGCCCTCGCCTGCCCTCAGCTTTGGGCTTTCTTCATATATTGTTCTGATTGTGTAGCAGATGTCCAGTTTGTCCTGACAACACTGCTGCCATCACACATCCAGGTCTTTCTTGGCTCCAGGGAGGACAATCATCCACTTATGATATCTTGGTTGGCTGTTAGAGAGCAGCTGCTTCCCTGCTTTATTAATGGCAACAAGGAGACTCAATTACAGCGTATCAATCCTTTATCTAAACAGATTAACCTGGAGAAGACCTTAAACACAGTATGGCCAATTGCTGAAGAATGTGTTATTGATGGATATTCTCCTTTATCATCAGATAACATGTCATGGTTGTCAGAACTTATCACTGTGGATAATGGTTATCTCTGACAATTTAGTGTTCACTAAATATGTATCAATACACAGAGACATATAGGTTTGATTTCTGGCCATTATTTGGCTGTCTGGTCTTATCTCCTCACTTCCCTGTCTGCACTCTCCATGTGAGAGTATTTAGTATTCATGCAGTACCATCTGCTCTATCTGTGGAACAGAGAGCTGCTGAGTCCAGGTCAAAGCTCTGAAACATTATTGATTTTACAAATAAAAACTGCTCCACTCATGGTCAACTTTATTTGTTTAGAACAGAGAAGCATGAAAAATCAACAGGGAACAAAAAGGCAACAGGAAATATCAACTGTCATCCCAAGTAAATGATACGGACCTGCATCAAAGACAATCAAGACTAAACAAGATGTTTTAAGTTTAGACAGAGTATGTGTTTGACTGACAGCTGAGCTAGCAGGAACAGACTTGTTCTAGAACTAGCTTACAAGCCAAATGACAGCATTTTTGTTAGTGGAGAATGCGGACCACAGCTTTCAGCATCTAAACAGACTTTTAAGCTGTTCAAAGTGCTACAGCTGAGTAGCTAATTAGCTACCTAGCTGATGACTGTTTGATGGCTTGTTAAACAAGCTGAGGTGCCAGACAAGATATGTGATCAAAAAGGAGACATTGCAGGTAGAACACTAATTGTTTGATTGTTTGCTGTGGTTCATAGTTTATAGCTCTTCTGTTTCCATGTCGCAGGCTGGGTGGCAGTCAGTATTAACACCACAAAGTCCAAGGGCATCCATTGTCTGAGTGTACTGTCTCATAAAACACAGAAAAGAAGAATATCTTCACATTTGTAACAGATTTTTTCTTGATAAATGACTTAAAATGTGATGATTAATGATTAATTTCTGGGCCAATTGTTTCAGCTGTAAGCATGCATTCTAGTTTATGCAGGGACAGGGGGCGCTGTGCCTCTGCACAGACAGGGAGCACTGTCATGGGACAAAAAAAAATGTAAAAAGTAAATTCTCTCTTTTGCATAGTGTTTTTTTTCCTTAAAAACATCATGAAACATATCATTTACTGAACACCTCTGTAGGCTGTAGCACAGAAAACATGCTATTTAATTTCACTTTTTCTCTTTAAATATGCTGCAGTCAAATATATATATATAATTACTAACATTTAGTCAAATGACTGATGTGAGAGGGTAGCTTGTATACCTCTGCAGTATAATGTAAAGTATAATTTTCTATTAATATCTGTGTATTTCTTTTTCAAAAATAATACGGTGAGGAGGAGAGGGAAATCATGGCATCTCATCACTATGCATTTTTCAAAACTGACAGTTAGTCCATTATGCCGTGCCATCTGCAAAATTCAAGATTAAGAAGACGCATCTGAATACAATCATGCCAGACAAAAAAAAAAAAAAAAAACCTTTCTCAGTCAATTCAATGCTGCAAATGAAGGTCAGACTATGATTTCTACCAACTTTTCAGTCTCTTCATTAATGTTTACAGTTTGATTGAAAGGGTGAGACTGCAATACCAACCAAAGTCTGACATGTTAGAGCCTGGGCTTTGGAGTCTGGTCTGGGGGCTGAATGTTAATGTATGTCACAGTGGCTAATTTGTTTTGGAAGGGTGAATGTTGAAGTAAAAAAAATTGTTTTTCAGTGACATCCATAACGCTCATCGCTTTAGCACGAAATATAGTATGATCCAGTTAAAATGTTCCTTGTAAATTGTGATAGCTGACCACAAAATACTGACTGAACTCCATGTGCCACCCACACAGGCAGCTGTCTCTCTTCTCCTGTCTCCTGTACCCTCTATCTATCTGTCTTTCTGTCTGCCTTCAACCGTGGTGTCAGAGCCTTATGACTCTAGGGTTAACAGCCTGAATCCCTTCTACAACAGGAAATGAATAGGATGGTGCTCCTGCATTTATATTAATAACTTTATCAGTATTCACAAATCACAGCAGCCATCTCTCATTCATTTAAAAATGTGTCATTTGCATCATGGATGTGTGCTGGATGCCGACGTCCTTGAGAGAAAGCTCTGGAAGCTCTCAGCATTCAAGGATTTTTCTTTTTTCCAATTTACTTTTGTTTTTCTTCGTTTTTCTTAATTTTTCTTTGTTTTTATTCATTTTTTCGACTACACACACACACACACACACACACACACAGGAAAAAACAGAGTCATTGTGAAGTAAAATAATGTTTTCTTTTTTTATGTACTTATTTGTCCTTGGACACTGTACATCAGCCCTTTGTGCACAGCATTTCCACCCCTAGAATCCATTCACACCTGCTGTATTTTCTAAACATAGTCATTGATTAGAAAACCCTGTTTTTCCCCAGAATCTTGAAAGTGCTTTTAGGGAATATAAGATATAAGAGTGTGGCCAAAAGACCTTCAGGTGTCTCTGAGAGATGAGTTACTGTGGATATCACAGCAGCAATTGATGCCAAACTCAGCTATTTAGAAACCATGCTGTTTCCCACAAATGCCAATTCAAGAGCCCTTAGAACATTCATGAAAATGATGAATATTATATGGCAAACTAATCACTTTCTATTGCTCCACAGTCTCTGGCATAGGCAGAGAAATACAAGCAGCATGATGTGAAAGAAATGTGTTCACTGTATGAGCATTAACTTGCAGAGTCTTGAAACTTGCTTGATCCATCACATTCATCATCTCTGCTTTTACTATTGTTAAAATTAAATTATTGTTGTGTACTTGTGTAGTTGTTAAAGCAGATTAATTGGAAAAGCTTGCATGCAACATGAGCACATAAACACAGACAAGACTTTCAGCAATGCAACCTATCACCCACAAACTGCATTTACATTTAAACATTATATTATGGGACCGTGATTATGATTTTTATCAGTACATAAGACTGCTAATCGAGACTATTATTTTCATTTTCAAATGATGTGTTGATTATTTTTTAGATTAATTATTTAGTCAATAAGATGTCAGAAAAAAGTTGAAAATTGCACTTTGCAATCTCCCAAGCTTAAGATATCAGCCCAAGCTGAAAAACAAATAAACAGGAAAAAAAACAACACATTTTGTCCAATAAGGTCTAAAAACTAAAATATACTGCATTTATAATGTTATGACTAAGAGCAAAGCAACAAGTCCTCACACTTGAGAACCTAGAACCAGAAAACATTGCCATTTAACAACAATCAATTGGCAATATTTTTGTCAATCAGTCTTCAGATGATCAGCTTAGAAGTTGACTACTTGTTTTAGCTTTAAATGTATCTGCAAAATTGAACATGATAGTTCATTATTGACCTTGTAAATAGCAGTTTGAGAAAAAAAAACTGAAAGCTCTGGTAAAACTAATAATCTAACTATCTGCAGAATGTTTTTTAGTATTCACCCTTGACAATGTTGAAGACATAAAAAATATTATTTAAAATGGTTAAAAATGCAGACTACTAATGAGATTGGAAACAAACATGCTCCGCAGCTGTTGAAGTCAAGCAGTTATGTCCATCTAACATCCCAGCCTCCACACCTTTGCTTTTCACTGCACCATATTAATGTCACAAATGCAGAAGAGTTGTATATGAATATGTTTGAAGCAGACTGGGTTGCACTGTGAACCTATCTCAAGCAAATTTCAAGACTCTGCAAGTTAAATTTCAGTATTCAAATGAATGGAAACCAATGGCTGCCTGGAAGGCAGGAAAACATTTAAAAACAAATAACCTTAAAAAGAATTTCTTTCTTTGCTTATGGACGCGTTATTCTGTTGAGGTTCAAGTATGAAAAAAAGGTATAAAAAAGGTATAAAAATGCATATATGTATGACATTCTGACGTGACAACAGGAGCAAAAATAACTTGTCATAGCAAGCAGTGCAGAAAGGAATATCATATTTCTGCATTTTAAATGGTCCAAGCAAAATATCCACCAAAGGATCAGATTTAAGTTTAGAAAAAGTGGTTCTACATTTGGCAGTTTTCATCTTGTGTGCTTAGTACATACTGTAAGCATGTGTGTGCACGCAGGCTGCATGTACACACACATGCTGGGCAGCCCCATGACTGAAAATGTCTTCCTGCGCGCATGATGGCAGTAATGTTGAGTATATGTGATTTCCTTTAAATCACTGCAACTCCCACACCAAATTGATTGTAGGAAACAATACAGAAGAATGTCAATCCAGTTTATCACGATTACCTCTTTAGGCTGCTCTAAATGAAGAGACATTTGTAATATAAACTATATTAACTTGCATTAAACATGGGCTGAAGAATTTAATAAGAAGAAAAGGCTTAATTGAATGCAGTGCTGGTTTACTGGACGATTGACACTTTTTGATGATTCTTTTATTTACCAGTGCATCTCTATTAAAAAGAAAATCAGAGTGGATCACAGAGAAAAAAATTAACTATAAACACACTTTATTGTTAATTCCAGTATTTCTTAATGTGGGCTGTAATAACCCTGTGAACATATCCTGCTTGATCAAGCTGCTGGACTTGTTTCAGGCTGGGATTGTCTGTATAATCCTTCCCAAGCCCAAAACCCAAATTAATCAGGACTCACATCAGGTTTTTTAGTTGAGCAACAGGGTGTTGTTATACAATGCTAATTTACAGCAGCATCATCCTGTGACATTTTCAAATCCGTCAATCTAACAGCTGATCACTGTAGTCCAGTGCAGACTTTTATCAACAGCACAGAAAATAACATCTTTTCTCTGTGGTGTCTTGCCTCAATACCTCTGCTCTTTTGTGCATTCTAGGTTCCCCCAAAAAATAAGGGTCCATCTTGCTGTGACCTAAGACCCTTGATCTACTTATCAAGTGCTTGAAATCTAGAATTTAAAGCTTGCTCTATCGCATGAAGTCACTCAGTAGAAATCATTCAGTTACATCACAAAAGTGACTGCTCCCGATTTAGAAAAAGAAATGTGGTCAATAGAGTGAAATTAGAAAAATTCCAAATAAAATCTTGATAAAAAAAAGACATGCACAAAAAACAGAGGTCATTTTTTTCAAATTCAAAAGGAAATCACGAAAACAAATATAACAAGAAATACTAAATACTAATGACACTTACTCATCACCTCATCGTGTTATTGAAAAATTAAATTTGATGAAAATAACTGCTTAACTTAAAACTTGAAGGTTCCATAGTTGGTTTCTCCTCATGCCTCAAATCAGATTATTATAACTCTATTAGACAGCAACACTGATTGATAAATGACATCAGTTGACTCAGTCATTAGTCCAAATGCATATTAGTAACTGTAAAAAATAAACTGTGAATAATTACACATCAGTGTTGAATGAATATTTACCACCATTCAATTAATTTCAAAACAGTATTGATTTCTTCCGAGGTGGAATGTGTTTGATAGTGTGTGATATTTAATTTCTTACAGGGGTTAGGCCACCTCTCTTTCATTTCAGCCAATTTACAATCTAAACTGGAAGCAACAATTCACTGGATCAAACAGGAGTTTGTTCCTAGCTGCATTAACAGTTATGATGTAGTGATCTTAAAATACAAGAATGAAAAGCAGACATGCAGTGTCAAATAAAAAGAAGTGTAAACTGTGACTTCCAGTATCTTTATACTGTACTGTATACCTCCAGAAATCAATTATACCTACAGAAGAGCATCAATATATGATTTTTCACCTCTTTTCATGTGGTATACAGTATGAAGATACCTCATAAACAATTTTGTCAGCCCATCACAGACCTCCTGCGCTCAGGCAAAATTTAAATTTGGAGGTAAATAAACTTATTGACTGGCTGAACGGAATGGGAAATGATGATTGCTGGCCGGCTTGATAAGAGCAAAACCTTGCATCAATGTTTGGATGTGATTTATTTTTATATAATCATTGTTTGAAAAAGATTGGAAATCCCGAAACACTGCTTCTCTGAAAGTAAAAGATGATTTTTATTGGTTGGATTTATTGTTTGAATGGATGTTAAGTACTGTAGATGTTGAATATTAGTATGGTTATATTTATTTTGATCAAAATAAAGTTAGTGATTCCACTAAATGTACAGTGGTACAATTAGTAGTAATAGTATAATTCAGTGTACAATGCAAACTACATAGTGAAATCCCCAGCTGCCACTTATCCCCCTTATACTACAGAATATACACCTAGTATGTGTTTACTTAGACAAAAGTGTCCACCCGAATACACCTTTATTCAGCAGTTTCCTACATCCTCAAAACTACAACTCAAAAAGCTCATTCATAAACACATTCTAATATCCTTTAAGCTGTCAGCCTGGCTTTATTCATGCTGTTGCTGTTGGCAACCATCTACACTACCAATGTGCTCTTGAGCAACAAACTGAACCCTGAAGGACCCTGAGGTAAGCAGTAGTATCAAAAAAATATAAAAATAAACACAGACAAAATGCATCAAGCCGCTTGCAAAAACCGTTTCGCTTCACACACCATGTGGCCCCGGGGAGCAGTCACCCTGCCAAAGTGCCCATAGGCAAGATTTACTTCCTTCAAGCAGAATTAATTTCCATCATTCAGTTTCTAGTGGCTACACATGGTATAAATAAAATAAAATAAACTCATAATTTTGCTGTAACATATTAACTTGTTTAATGAAAATATTAATTACAGATGATTTGATTAACAACTATTTAATAAAATGTTTTTTCTAGATGTCGACACTCGGCACTGCAGTACATATTAAACTGGTTTGGGGAGTTTACGGGGAGTAAGAGTTTTTTCACAGCATCTCTTCAAGTTTGAAGGCCGGCCAGACCCAAAAAACTACAGCCTCCCCTCTTTTCCTATCATCTGTCTGCTGTCAGTATGTATTAAAAGCTAAAATGCCCCCCAGTTAAAAAAAGATGTCAATCACACGCCACACCCAGCAACACCCATCACAGTCTAATGATTTCCGTTGGTTCTGTTGCTAACTTGCTTAGTGTGCTTACTTATTTTCAAGTGGCTCTGCAATGTGTACAGAAAGATAAGTGAGCCAAAAAGTGCAAAAAACTTGTGACTTTTGTCCTCGTGAGTACACTAGCTCTGACTTTTTACATTTGTGGAAAAAAGGCTGGCTAAAGAATCAAAGTCGGGCTTACAAACGCCACAAGACGAGAGTCAAGGTGATTTCTGAGGGAATGTAGAAGTTGCTTGTGATTGACAGTGAATGTGTTAAATGATAAACAGTGTAAATGTTAACTGACAAGTAGTTTATTAGAACAAGCTTTTTAAAAAATTTAAACCAAGTTGCAATTTCAGAGCAAATTTAAAAATTCAATTACTCTTTCGACTTTACAACTCATATATACTTTAATCAATTCTGTTTTTCTTTTCATGTAAGTTCCATCTCTGACTGCCTCTACATCTACACATAACAACACAACTTTGATAAGTGTAGTAGCTATTCAACAACATGTATTTCCAACTTCTTCAGCAATCATCTGCCCTGCTAAAGTGCCCTTGAGCAAACAAGCAAATCCCAAACCAGTTGCATCAGTCTGCAGCAGCTGACTGTGCTGACAACCTCTGACCTGGGGAAGCTACAATCTGAGTTTTCCAATTAACAGCAGCCAATAGCAGTGAACATCCACGTTCCCATTTACTGCAATTAAGCCAATGATGCTTCTACAGCCAGACTCAAAGGATAACTTCTCTCTCTCACACACACACACACACACACACACACATGCACACACACAAACAAAACATTTTCTCCACAAGCCTTGAGAGCAGCCAGCTGAGGCTGTTTATCTCCATAAAGGTCCTTACCTTGAGCAGCGGAGCGCCAGTTGCTCCTCTCCGCCGATTCTCCGCTTGAACAGGAGACCAGATGCTCTGCTGCACCCCGTGATCCGCCGCTCTCTGTTCTTCTCCTCCTCAGCCAGCAGGTGTGTGTGTGTGTGTGTGTGTGTGTGTGTAAAGGAAAGAGAGGGAGAGGCAGAGGGTGTGAGTGTCAGCGTGTGTGTTTATTTGTTACCGCGAGGAGCGCGAGCCACTCGGTATCTGGATGTAGTCTGGAGGATAAGGGGGAGGGAGGGTATAGTCGTTATGAGGGTTGCTCTCTCTCTCTTTAACCCTTGTTGAACCGAAGATGAGACACAACTGACCAGAGCACGCTGTTAGTCCGTCAGGAGAGGCTTCATCATTTATTACTGCAGCTTACAGTGTATACTGTATTTGTACTGCTGTCAGTCTGGACTTGAGTTTGGATCATGACAATGAGTCTGAGTGAACAGACAAAATCTGACATTTAATTTCAAATTTAATTACCTCTACTAATGATCTCTGCTGACACATTTCTTTCTTCCTTTTTCTTTGTTTCTTCCTTTTCTTCTTGCACTCTCTTTACATAACCCATGTGTGTTTTCTCATTTTCTTTCTTTGTTCTATTCATTTCGTATTGTACTTCAACTATTTTGTACCTTTCTTTCTTTCTTCTGTCAACTTTCTCTTCATCACTTTGTTTCTATCCACTACTCTCTGTGCAGTCTTTCCTATAACTCTCTCCACTGAGTATAAATATTTTAACACCTGTATTGTACTGTATGTAACATAGTAGTTGTTGATATTTGATATAAAACATGTGCTGCATGCTGCAATAAAACAATTCAACTTGTGTGTGTGTGTGTAAAGACAAAGGGAGCTGTAAATACTGCAACATTAAAGTGGCTACTTATGTAATATAGTAAATTATTTAATCCACGTTTGTATTATTAACTTGAAGATAACAATCTGAGACTGCTGTGGGTGTTCTTTTTTGCTGGTTTTTACAAACGATTCTGCACATTATGTCAGAATTGTAAGGATAGACATTTAAGCAAGATACTGCAAGTTACAGGAGAAACATATTCATGTCCATATAAAAGTGAAGCAGCAGTTCACAGTGAGGAGTAACATACCAAACAGACAGGGACGTATTCAGGCTTTTATTAGTTTTATTCTATATATATATATATATATATATATATATATATACCTGTGTCCTTCTGTAAAGATGTTTTCCATGTTCTTCATGTTCTTCCCCCAAATACCTCTGCTGTTACATTTTCACATAAGAATGATTAATTATGATGTAAAATTATGAAGCTTTTTTTCTTCATGCATGGAATTAAAGACTCAGTGTTATACAGTGTGTTATTTTGTAAGGATTTCCTGAATCATATTTACCTCACTTATTTCTTCAAAAATAAATTACTTTTGTTAAAAACCTGTATTTTTAAAAAATATATATGTTTTGGGGCTTTTTTTTTTTTTGCCTTTATTGGACAACTGATAGTAGATAAGCGGATAGGAAACAAGGGACCAGGGACGTTGTTGTTATGTGGCATGTGCTGTAACCATTGGGCTACCTGGGCCCGTATTTTATATAACTCCACTTCATAGCTACAGCCACACTTTCACCCTGATCGTTTAGTGCCATTTTTTTCTTTATGATGTATTAAATATTAAAATGTCCAAAAATGATAAGATGAAAAAACAACCTAAAAGAAATAAATAATATGCATGCTAAATGCAATAAACATTTACAGTGATTTGCAAAGGAGTAAAAAGAGAAATAAATGTTCCAATAAATACAGTGAAAGCAAATACATACACCTTGTGTGTATGCAGGTGTACAGTGTTATATATTGGAAGTTGGGTTGGTCAAAATCATCCTGCAAACTCACCATCTCCACTGGTCAAGATGTATTTTACACTGCGCTGAGATTTCTTTTTTTTTTTTTTTAATCATTTGTGATGTTAATGATGTTATTATGCTGAGGCACCAGTGATTAACAGGCATCCAGCACAGTTGAAAACACCCACCAAAAGTAGAAGAAGCCAGCATAAAACCAGTCAGGGATTCAATTTTCAAAATGACATTATAAAGCTTTCATAGAGAAAAATAGCCTCCTTTAGTTTTTTGATATTTACAGGAGAATTGAACAGGGGCACACAAACCAGCTGACTGGGGTCTTGAACCTCAGAAAAGGAAAAGAAAAAGTGGAAAAGTGAAGCTGAAAAAACTTTTGATTTGACATGGTGCAAAAACCAGAAAAAAAAGAAAGTGATGTTGCAGATTCAAATGAGAAGTTTTTTTAATGTTCTTTCGATGAGCTTTGTGGATGGCTTCAGCCCTTTCGGCCTTTCTTTTTCGTTTTCAATATGTTGTCACAATATTTAAGCTCTGAGCTGTAACAGCTGTAACACATGCCATGGACAGTCTAAAATATACTCATATTAATTTAGCAGTCTGAAACTTAGAATCATCCTAAGGGATTCTGTATCATTAAGATATTTTCTACCTACTAACCAACCTAAGGATATTTTACCTCTAAATGTTTTTTTTAGGGTTAGGGTTTTTATTGTTTTAAGCATGGTTTTGAAGCTGAAAGTCATTCTGTGGTGAAAATTATGCCTGTCTTTACAGCAGCAGAATCTTTTTTAAGATTTAAAGCAGCGTAGAAACACATTAGCAAGAAAGGACAAAACTGTGAGCCTATACAATGCATGTTTTTACATGCAAACTCAAATCTGAGTGGACACTAGTAAAATCCTGTTAGACCATTTCATCTTCTAACGACAGCATTCTATTTCCTGTTGACTGGCTTTCTTATTTATCCACAGACAAGTGAAAAAGCTCAACAGGTGGATGGGAGTGTCAATGCTGAAGAAAGCTGTGAGTGTAGACTTCAAACTCAGTGCACACATTTTTTTTTTTACTTTCTCTCCAGATATCTATCCCTGCCTAGTTTCATATTATAAGTTGCAGATGGATTTGTGCTCACTCAATAGTTTTGTCATTAACAAGCTTCTAAACTTCCACAGATGTGATGCTGTTTTCTTTGCATGACACCCCTCTTTTGACAGTCTTTGTTAATGTAAATACAGTGAAGCTGTATACTAAATATTTGATGTGATGTATATCTGATGGGATTCACTGACTTTCCCAAACCTTGTTGCATCAATGACCAGTTTGTGATGCAAGCTGATGGAAATCAATACAAAATCTGAATTTAAAGCACATAGAATTGTATGCAACTTCTCCAGGAAAGATATACTTAATAGACCAATATAGATAATAGATAGAATGACCAACTAACTGGAAAAGAACCAACACTGGAAAAGATCTCTGCAACTTATTGCTAACATTGAAACTAGTGTTGTATAGTTATCAAGGTTTTGATTAAAATATATATTAATAATGTAATAGCTGAAATACCAGACCAATATCACTACAAGCATCTAAGTATTTCTTACACATGAATCAATAAAATACAATAAAAAATGTATTCTTCATAATGCCAGTAATGTGATGTATTCATATTTCCTAAAATAGAAGATAAATATTTGGACCTTCTCTTGTAAAAGGTTTAGACCCTACGAATTTTAACTTGATGTAACCTTCATTCATCTCTCCTCTGACTCACATATGCAGTATAAATCTGAAATATATGTATATCTGAAGAGGTGTTAAGTATTTTTTTGCATCACCTTTGGCAATGAATCCCACTCTGTAAAGAAGATTCAAACAGACCATAATGAATAACCTGATAATCATATTGGGGAGTGTGTGCATGTGTGTGTGTGTGTGTGTGTGTGTGTGTGTGTGTGTGATGTTTACTCGAATGAAATATGGAATATGTGTTGAGAGGTGAGCCCGGTTTAATTCACTCTAATAACACAAAGTCAAAAGCAATTTGTTCATTATCATTCAAATGAGGATGATGAGCTTATCGTGGCGCTGTAAATTAAATAAATCAAGCAATGGGTTTATAAAACACAGAGCCTGAAATTAATCATTTGTTGTTTCTGAAACTATGGGAGAATGGTTCAGGGCCCATAAAGAGTCGCAGGGCGAGGAAATAAATATGTGTTAATAAGCTTGATGATCATAAATCATGAATTAACAATGTATTTGTGCTTTTTTCATTAAAAAAATCATATGTATAATTAGATGTTCTTTTATCTTATTATAGATACTGTATAGACAGTAAGGTACATGTTTCAACCTAAAATACTTAATAGTGTTATATGGTACAATTACATTAATCAAATAAAGTAATTAGGCATTGCTAGTTAATAACACAAATTTATTAATAACTTAAAACTTTTGAACTCTGATTATATACTGCAATATTCACTAATAAATGTATTTCCGTTTGGTATCAACTTTTATCTTTACAATTAAAATTATTGACATAGATTTGATGACAGGGAAGTATTAAGAATTCGAGGGATGAGTATATAGTATATACTGCAGTCAGTAGATAGAGTATCACATATATACAGTACATGGACATTGAGTTCAGATTATTTTGTAAAAGCAAATGGAGAATTTAGTTGTATTTAACTGAACATCTATTTTCTGCTTTTGTGTCTTTTCCTACTCCTTTAAGTCTTTGCTTATTCTTTATCTCTGTATCTTCTCTGACAATAATAATATTAAAGAATATTATAATACAATGATTTTAGATTATTTTTTCAAATTTGAACAGAATGAAGGAATAATTTCAAATGCAGTAACAGAACTTATCTATTTCTAATCCTAAATAATATGCATACATATTTAGACAATACAGAATTTGTTTGTTTATTATTTTGTATAAAATGATATATATATGTGTGTGTGTGTGTGTGTGTGTAATCTATAGGGTTTAATGTTTTTGCTTATTAATGCTTATTAATAGCCAAACAGACAGATGAAAAGGTGTGTAAACTATAAATTATCAGTTGTATTTTGAGAAATACACTATACAGTAGATATATTTTTATACAGTACATATCTGAGTTTACCTTAAAACTGGTAAAATCTGCAAATGTTGTGTAAATTCTGTTTACTGCCACTACAACTAATAAAAATAATATTAGCAGTAATAATATAAACATATAAAGTGCATTAATATGAACATTAGTTCAATTTTCTGCAGTCAGTGTGTAACTATATGACACAAGTAGTTATTTAGTAATTGGAATACATGCAATATGAAATTATGGAGATTTAATATAACTTGATTAAGAACGGAAACTCTTATTGATCATTGAAAAGAAAAAAACAGCTCTCCTTTATGCCTCCCTGGTTCATCTTCATAATATGCTCTGCTGGAAAGAAAACACTCCCCAACTTCAATGCGTTAGCCATATTTTACACATGAGACTCTACCTGATAGTGTTTGACAGACATAAGACATCATGCAGACAGGAAAAAGCATGTTTTGAGACGTTTGTGCTGGGGAGCCTCATCCGTGAGCTGGGAGTGAGGGAGATTTTTAATATTGTGTGGGTAGCACTGGGAGAGTGAATGGGTGCTGAGGACGAGAAATTGCCAAGGTGGGTTTTCATTTAGTCAACAGAGAGTGAAAGTAATGGGATGCACACACATACACATCCAACTGTGCGCACAACATTGAAGTTTTGGATCAGAAACTATCTATGTATCCTCACATAGACACACACATATAATTCCGTGCTAATGAAAAACTGTAACTCATAAGTAGACATACACAAGTAGTAGTTTTCTTGCAGAAAAGGTCTTTTGTGTTTGCAGAAACACACACATACAGATGTGTGCACATGTGCACACACAAAGTCCATATGCACAGCAAGTGCTGCGTTTCTGTAATCAGCAGTAAGTGTACCATGGTGAGTCATTGACAATCTCTCCATCCGTTTAGCTATGAGCCTCAGCAGACTACAGCTGCCTGCTGTGTTTATTAAAAATATAACAGCCCTATTATACTCATTAGGTTATTGCACAAACGGACACAGATAGGGTGCGACACACACACAGTCATGTACACACTGAGCAGACAAAAATACAGCAGTATATTCCCAAAATAAATAAATCCATTGCTTTGATAGTGGTATTTGTGAAAAAAAGTATGTGGTCCAGTCACTGTGTTCCATCTTTGTTGGAATGGACTGCAGACAGTCAATATGGTTTTATCACTATTATGATTATTGCATGATATCGGACCTGAGAAATCACCTCTGGGTGGTGTGGAAGAATTTAATCAACAGTCCCTTTTGTGTCTCATGATGGTCTAAATTAGGCTAAATACATACTGTGTACCAGATTTTAAGGCTATAGTTTTTAAGACTTTAAGCTTGTCAATATTTCTAGGCAGTAGTTGAGACATCTAACAGTTCACAGTGTTGATAAATAGTATTTAATTCCACCTTCTGTTTTAGAGGCGGGCGGGTCGCCTGGCAGCTCAGCGATTCTTTCTTTCTTGTCAGATCTCTTTTCCAGGGACCACTGCTGCTGCACCGATGAGCCGCACTGCCACACGCTGGCCACAGCACACTGCAGGATGAACAGACATGTTGCCGAGGTCCGCCGTTACAGTTTCAGGATGTTTTGGAGGTTTGCACCGTCCACCAGCACCGGCAGCTCTCACCTCAGCTACCAGCACCAACACCACTCTTTTATTTTTGGATGGTGCAAACCTCCAAAATGTCCTGAAACTGCATTTCAAATGACAGACCTCGGCAACATGTTCTGTGGTGTGTTGTGGCTGGCGTGTGGCGGTGCAGCTCCTCAATGCAGCAGCAGCAGTCCCAGAAAAAGAGATCTGACGAGGAAGAAAGAAAAATTCAGTGCCCCATATTGCTATTTTCCAAGTTACAGATAATGCAGTCTCTATGTTTGACTCAAACCGTTAACTCATAGTCCTTCACAATTAATGTTTCCCATTACTCAGTACCAGACATGCCTGGCTAATCCTAGCACTTGAATGCTACAAAGGGCATATCTTTCCAAGAAAAGCAGTGGGATCCATAATAACGCCACAAGTGTAATGCTAGCATGTTGATTTTTAACAGGTATAATGTTTACCATAGTCACCATGCTGGTTTAGTGTGTTAACATGCCAACATTTTCTAATTAGCACCAAAAACAAAGTACAGCTGAGGTTGAAGGGAATGAACTAAGAACTAAAAAGTCAACCTTATGATAGCACTGAAGGATAACCAAAGTCATTAGAATGTATCTGATAGGGACCTTGAATACTAGCTTTAACTTGTAATGGCAATTAATTGTCAAGATATTTCACTCTGAATCACAAATTCAGGGGTGAACCAAAGTCAACAGGATTCTTCCTCTGGAGACCATGAATATTTGTACACATTTTACTAGCAATCCACCAGGCAGTCAATACACAGTATTTAAGTTTGCACCATAAAATGGTGGACTAACATTGTCACATTTTTGCATTGTGATACATGTTACACCCCAAAACCAGCAGCATGCACACATCAGACTGTGTATCATATTCATATATAACATGAAAAATTTATAAAATTATGTTTTTATAAATCCTTATTTGTTGGTATGAATTGAATCTTTCTTATTAATTTGGATTAATTCTAGTTAACTGCATTCATTTTGTTAAGTTTGTTTTATTAAATTCAGCTTGGAAGTCAAAATTCCAGCCTTTTACAGTCCCATTACTGTTTAATAACCCTAATTTCAGTACTATTAAACATAAAGCAACTCACAATTTCAGCACAAGCAAATGTTAAACAAAAAGGGTATTGATGAAAAAAATTAAAGATATACACAAAACCAGTAAATAATGATGGTTTGTTTTTCAAGGGAGAACTGCAAAGGAAGGAATGGACATCCATGGTTACTACCTCTCATCAAACTTAAAAATAGTATTTGAAAGGTCTAGATCAACATTGCATATACAACCTTCAAGAAAACATTCAATTTTTAGCATTTTTGACACACTAAACTATATGATTATATATCTATCTTTGGCAGCATTATATTTTCTCACTCTCATATTGATGACTCACTCATGACTGTGTTACCTGATATACTGCCTCAAGAAAAAAATCCTCTGAATACCACAGCATATTGTGCATGAAATATACATAACTTCAATATATAACTACTCTTAATGATTATGATCATGGAGACGCAGTTGTTCAGTCGTTCTTTCTTTCTTTCATCCTTTTTCTTCTTCTCTCTCTCTCTCTCACACACACACACACACACACACACATGTCTGCCCACTATGCCTATTAAATAGTTGGGTTTGCTAAGTAGTGCAGGACCCAGTGGCCTATCTGCTGATAAAAAGAAAACAGCAGCCACACACACACACGCACACATGCATGCACGCGCGCACACACACACATACGCACACGCAAACTGTCTAACTTGCTGTCTATGCTAAGTATTGAGGGACTGGGGAAGGCTCTCAGCTCATAAAGTGAAAATGTAACAAGGCAGACAACACTCCATGTAATAACTCTGACGATCGCCTCGGCTTGCAGAACTGCACACGAGAGGCTTTGTGTGTGTGTGTGCGTGTGTGCGTACAAGTTGATTGGCTGAGCGGGTTGGAAAGTGGCGGCAAGGGGGAGACGCAGCCGTCTCACCTCAAACAGAGAAAATAAAGTAGGTTTTATGATTATTATTGGAATTCCCCATTCTGCTGCTACTGAGGCTAAATGAGTGTGTCGTACAGCATGCGCGCACACACACACACACACTCACACACAAACACTGATGTGTTTGAGTGTGAAAGTGTGAGCTTTTGACACACACACTCCCTCACTCTCACTTTCATGCACTCACACAGCATGTAGATGTGACACACAGACACATACTTGCATATTCACAGGTCAATATTTTGAGAGTAAATGAGCATAGCTTATGACACACACAATGTGTCTCTCGCTCACACACAAACACACACACACACACAGACCAATATTTTGAGTGTAAATGAGCGTAGCTTATGACAAGAAGAAGAGACATTCACTGGAGACAATTACCATTCCTTAGTGTGTAAAGGAAGCCACACACAGTCACACAAAAACAAATGCACACACATATACGCATGCACATACACACAAATGGACTACCACACACACTTGCACACTCTATTTCAGAAAGCACACACACCATAATATCTCTCCCTCGCTGTGCTGACAGGACTGTCCGTAGTGGGCCTTTGTTAGTTCTGGTTGGGCAGCCTTATTTATTTTGTGTGTGTGTGTGTGTGTGTGTGTGTTATTTATATACCAACAACCTTTGTGAATCTTCTGACAGACTTTCACAGCTTAGAAGAAGCTTATTGTATTTTACCTTTTGGCCAATTTAAATTATTATATTTTATCCTCCCATTCATATCATGCCAATTATTTTTAAAAAGTAATTTAAAAACAGAGCATTTTGGAATTGAGTTTAAATCTCTCTATTTTTTTCTCCTGCATTATTTCAACCTATTCATGTATTTTATTGCTATTTCTCTTTTCACCCAGCTTTATAAAGAATCCAATAGGGGACAACTGTACATTTTATAAAGTCCAGAAACCAATGACACAACTCACCATTCTTCTGCTGCTGTTATTAATGATGCAATCATGTTTTCATTAATTCTTAATAAACAAATAGCGTTGCAAATATATTTCAGTTGTGTGTAGGGAATAGAATATACAGATGTGATAAATAAATTGAGTGGCACCCATTTCATTTTTACTTATTGTATGTAAAAATTGCAATACTAACAGTAAGCAGTTGTATATATATTTTTTTAAAAAGTACTATAATTTGTAATGTGATTCTATTCTGAAGTTACTTACTTTTACACTTAAGACTTTTCTGTAAGTGTAAGTCTGACAGGGAGATGGATGAATTTTCACAGCAGTGTAATCGCTTTCTTCCTTCCAAAGAAATTATGTTTTGTAGTTATTTTACTCATTTTATGCTACATAAAATAAGAGAAAACAGAAGACTCACTGAGAATATTCTACACAGATTCACATCCACTGATCAAATACTGAGATTCCACAGGCACTTTAAAACTATTGTTGCATGAAAGAATCCAAAAAAGAAACAAGTTCAGAGAAGTTGAGAATAAAATTTAGAACACATTGAGTCTCACTGATAAATAATTAGTTTTTTCTCTTCAATTTGTTGTGAAACCTGAATAAGAAAAACATAAGAAATCCATATGCAGTGTGGTTTAAAATTAATAACCAGAAAAAAAAAAAAAAACATCTGCTGGCTCTAATGTGTACTATTAAGATCTCAGGAGCAAGACATCATGAGATCAGGGCAAAACAACTCCCACAATGTGAGTTGGATGTGCTCAGTGGATTCAGGAAACACATGCAGCACTGAGAACACCTCACTGCAGATATCAGGTATCAAGATCAGGTATTTATTCAATTACTTCAATTAAACTTTGCAGTCATTTTACTTGCATACAATGAAAAATAGTCTTAGTCCATCTTGCTAAAATTATTTAGTAAGCCTAGATTAAATACCTGTGAAAGTTAGATGCAAAATTCTGCAGGTGTACACCGTATTATTCTGTATTCAGTATACATCTGATGTCAATTGTGTGTATTTTATTTAGCTGTTATCACCACAAACCATAAAAAATGAGAAAAAAACTGATGATTCAGACAAAAGTTATGAATTTGTTTGTATACATAAGTTAAGAGTTAAGATCTATGTAAATGAGGCCGAATGTGTTTGCAATTCTCAGAAATCCTTTGCAGCATGTTTGCAGCATGAAAAGAAAATGATAAATGTGCATATATATTGTCTGTACTTATAATGTTTCGATTATTATATCATCTCAAAGTCTTGTAATGTAAAGGATTACATGGCAGTCATAGCAATTACTAGTATTTACGTGGGTACATTTTATTTAGCAGCCCAAAAATAAGTCAGTGTTCTATTGTTCTTTTGTTTGATTTTGTCCTTGAAATTACATTTTCTCTGGGGCTCATCTTTTATTTGAGAACTAGACATTGTGCATGTCCTCAACAACAGATGATCTCTTTCAATTGACCAGATACCCGCTTTTTGTGAGCATGTTACTTTGAGAGACTGATGCATTATACAGTAGGTTCTTTGTAGCTGTAATGCTGTTATGTTTTCTATGTTTCTGTCTGTGTAGTTAACCCAGAAACTGTCCAGTAAGTCCAGTCTGACTGCTATCTGATGGCTCATTTTATGTATGTCCTAATTCAAAGAAAGCATCTCTTGATGTCTTTACCAGAGAAACTGACCAGACAGTCACAAGGCCAAGAAATATGATAGTAATAGTAGATAATAGTAGACGGCATGCCAAAAAAGTCTAAGACAGAAATTCTTTTGGTGGTACCAAAAATCAGTCCCAAGAGTTTGACAACATGTGTGAGTATGTGACTAAAACAGAATGAAGGAATGTCTGTCTCCAGATCAGTGATTCAGCTGAAAACAAGGAATAAGAAAACCAGTAAAGTACAATAAATTTACACTAAATTGTCATATTTTTTTGAATCACCTTTGTTTAAAATGTCATTATTTCAGTTTTATTGTTTTTGAGTTTTTGTGATTTACTGTATTTATATTGAATTGTTGCAAATGTAGTTTATCTGCTGACCTTAATTATCTTCAAAAGGTCTTTATCCAAAAGAGGTGTAAAAAGAAAACACACACAAAAAACAAAAACAAAAAAAAAAAAGATTTTAAAAGTCAGGGCATATAATTTTGGAGGCTGTGTACAGTGTACTTTCCAAACAAGTGGGTTTTAGGTAGGGACAGATTGCACTGGTGCAGACACTGACCCAATTAAACAGATCAGGTACAGTATGTGACCAATCCATATTAAATAGATTTGTCATTTGTCATTATTAATCTGCAACATCACATCTTTGTAACAATATAATTACAATTCCATCAAGCCTAAAAATAATGTTGAACAATGAAGGCACATCTCTGGAATTTGTGAGCATTACTCATCATTACAAAATGTCCACGTTGGTGGATAAACATTTGTAGTTAAGATGATGATGTGTAGTTACAGTATAGCCTCTTTCACTTTAAGTGTTCTTCTTTTGTGTTTCGTGCATGTTACTGCTCATTGTCATAGTTGGCCTGAAGCATAAGCAAAGCTAGAGGCTGCCTAGAGCTCCACAAACCATCAGGAGGCCAAATGAACAAATTACAAGTGTGAAATGAATCCGTTCATTTTGTCATTATAATAAGTAATGTTGTTATAATTATATATATATATATAATATGGGTTTTGTTGTTGTTGTTGTTGCTGTGCTGTTTTTACATGTGTATGCTGCATTAAAACAAAAAGTGTGACGTTTTAAATATCACATTATTATTATTATTATTATTATTATTATTATTATTGTTGTTGTTATTATTATTGTTATTATTATGGGAGAGTGTCTTATAAACCAGCAGTAATGTACCATGCAATGTTTGTGTATAGTGTACTGTGTGTATAAGGGGGGCGGGGGGGGGTAGCTTGGTTAGCACTGTGCATTTACAGTCTATGGTTAACTGTGATAATGCTAAAACTGAACATCCGACTTCTTAGCAGGTTTAAAGACTTTTTAGGCAACCAAAATGTTACAATTAACTTTCATACAATTAACTTTCATGAACTGAAAACTGGGAGTTACACCATGATTACGTTACCAAACCAATGTTGTCACTGTGGAAGCACCTGTCACTCACAGCAGCCACATCCTTAATTAATGCATAACTTTCAAGGTTCAATAAATGACATTGAGCCTCCTGACTGGATGTCAGCAAACAACTATGCTATGCTATGCAAGGATATAGTGGAGTAATGGCATCCTGAGCAGTGAATGAAGTCACACTCCCTCTGTGTGTGTTGTTATCTGAGCTCCTCTGTTCTTTATGGTAGCTGCACCGGCCGCGCATGCATGTTAGTGCATGTGCGCGTGAATGTTAATGCATGTGAGTCCCTCCGTGTCTTCCACGTCCATTTCCAAGATGGTGGCTGCGTCACAAACTTTGTCAAATTACAGCTAAACAGTACACTAAAATATGTTTCTGAAAGCATTTGAGGTGGGAAATAGACAATGCACTGACAGAATCTAGATCCATATTGGATCAGCTCTGCCTAGTTTGACAGTTTGATTTGATTTTCGTGAGTTGTCGGCTTTCTTTTTTTTTCCAACTTTTGAGTAAACAACACGTTTGTTTTGGTCTGAGATGTTGGTGCTATAGTGCGACATCTAGTGGCTGAATGTCGTGTATTGCAACTTTAAGCCTTAATAAGATTTAAATAGGTAAGTTATCTAACAATTAACCCCCGTACATTTATCATGATGGGGGAAATTAGAGACCAAAATGTTTTTTTGTACCAGGCTGTAAACATGTTTATTTCTACTGTAAAGTTTGGCATTTTAACATGGGGGTCTATGAGGATTGACTTGTTTTTGGAGCCAGCCTCAAGTGGCCATTCAAGGAACTGCAGTTTTTGGCACTTCCGCGTTGGCTTAATTTTTCAGCCCTGGAGGTTGCTGCTTGGAGAGTACATATCATCTAATTACACAGAGGACAAGGTGTCAGGAGATGATATGTGGCTTAACAAACATTTGAATTGTCTATGTTTTACTCACACACCCCCACACACACACACACAAACACACCCCCACTGAAAGTTGACATCACCTCTCTTACCTAATTATGCCTGGAACACCGTGTCAGGAAATGATAGCTGATTTAACAAACATTTGCATTATTCCCCTCTACTCTATCTCTCTCTCTCTTACACACACACACACACACACACACACACATACACACACACACAGACAAACCGCTTTTGGCCAACAAAACACTGCCTTTCAGCTGAGCTCAGAACTGTGAATAAATCCATAGCAATGAGACACTTAGTCAAATTAACGTGTTGACTATTACTGCAACAGACTGTATGGATGACAGAACAGCAGCAGATCAAATCTGTTAGAAAAACTCTGGAAGTTTATATAAAAGTTTAAATGGTATTTGGTGGAAAAAAACAAGGTTAATACATCCTTTTTTTCTTTTTTTCCATAAAAGATTTCCCTTGGCTCTCCTGGAATACATTATTCACACCAGCTGCACTTTTAGGAACTAATGTGGTCTTGAGCTGATATTAGGAGCATAGTTAAACAGCGATTATAATGAGTAATAGTGATATTTCTATAAATTATACAATTCATTTTAAAACCTTATAAAGAGTCATGTAAAAACCCTCATTTGGAAAATGTTAAGTTCTACAGGTGGGCATTTTTTTCATACTGTAGGCTTAAGTTTTGAAAATTTTTGCTCATAACATAAGTAATTGACAGCATTTGTTTTTACCGATAAAGACTTAATTGCATTTTGTCATATGTTTGGCCACTTCATTGTTTTTCTACAAAACAATAATACTATGGGACATACAACATGGAGTGTACATGATTTTATAGATGCGGTATCAAACCACTGTGATGATGTCACACTCAGCTTTCGGGCTTACAGCAGTGTGTCACTGTACAATACTCTACTGTATATTACACTCACTAAAAATACAGTTTAAATTGCACATGCTACAGAGAACTCCACCTTACATT